>CAUYSK010021991.1:0-39609 GCA_963575035.1 Avahi laniger | reverse complement strand
GTCTGTGAACATCGATGGCATCAAATAAGGTAAGAATATTTATTTAGAGATATCCTCTAATAGTAAACTTTCTTTTTTTTAATCATGGTTATATTATTTAATTTGAATGTCACAATAACTTCTTTTTTTTTTACAATTTTTTTTCAGCTTATTATGGGGGTACAGATGTTTAGGTTACGTATGTTGCCCTTGCCCCCCGCCAAGTCCGAGTTTCAGATATGTCCATCCTTTGGGTAGTGCGTAATGCACTCTTTCTGTATGCATATACCCGTCCCCTCTCCCTCGTCCCCCCTCACCCCACTCCCCTGCCCAACAACCAATAGATGTTATTTTTATATGTACACTTATATATTGATAACTTAATACCAATTTCATGGTGAGTACATGTGGTGCTTGTCTTTCCATTCTTGGGATACCTCACTTAGTAGAATGCGTTCCAGCTCTATCCAAGAGTATACAAGACGTGCTATATCACCATTGTTTCTTAAAGCTACAAAATTCCCTCTTTTAACATAACCTTTGGAGCTTTTCACATTACAAAATTATGATTTAGAACAGACTTGCAAACTAATTATGAAAATCTATACAAAGACTACTATCTTTCCTGTGTACATAGAGGCAATGACAGTTTTTTTTTTAAAGACACAAGGCATTCAAATATATTTTTAAACTTTAAGATTTCTTTAATTTTTCCCTGTATTCCTCTACTCCTTTTTATAAATGAGGAAACAGGCCTAAAAAGATTAAATGAGTTATCCAGGGGAAGACAGACAAACCATTCAAGCCTCACTTCCTTTGTAAAGATTTCCCCAACTTCCTTCTCCTACTAGGTGGTCACACAAGTCTCTGGATTTCTCACTTAGCACACTGGCTCATTCAACAGCTACTGACCAGAATACTTACTGTATGTTGGTTACCGGGTTATGTAGAAGATACAGGCCGTGAACAAGTCAGTTGAACTCGTTGAGGCTAGAGAGCTCAAGTGTTTGGTGAATAATAATGATAATGGCAATTAAAATAACGACAACCTTTAGACATTTTATATAGATCATGTTATTCAGTCCTCACAACAACCCTACAAGGTACATACTATCACCCTTATTTTTCCAGATAAAGAAACTGAGGCTCAGAGAGGTTAACTAACTTGCCCAGGGCTACACAGCTAGAAATGAATGAATAAATGAACAAATGAATAAAAGTTAGCACGACTAACAATTTTACACACATGGTAGAAAAGAATGTTCATTTTACCATATTATTTATATAATAGAGCCTGTGTTTAGCACTGAGAAAGTGCACATTTGGAAATTGTTGAAACTTATGTACATAAGTGCCAAAAGTAATTTGAGTATCTTAGAGACATTCTAGAAATAAAAAACACTTATGCTGCACTTTGCAATCACTAATCCATGCAAATGGCTTGTGAAGCAGCTATCATTCTTTCTATAAGTAAGGAGAAAATGGCCACACTGTACCCAAAGGTTACCAGATCAGATCTTAAGGGCTACCTTACAAGCCACAAAACAATGGTGATCCATATGTTTAGGGGAAATTACATATCAAGGGTAAGCAGAAAGACTGAAAAATCTATGTTTCCTAAAAACACAAATTAGAGTCTATAAAATAGTAGTAGTAAAATGGTAATCTGCACACCATAGCAGGGCTAGAGGCCTCTGTAGTTAATATCATCACCATTTAATTTAATAAAACATTAAAATCTGCATATTTAAGTGGTAATACAGTATACTTCCATCCTAAATTTAAATATACCAAAATACTCTACACTCAGTGTTACAAGTCTGAAATACAGACTCAACATAGTATATTTTGTATATTAAACTATACCAAAGAGGGGGGCAGGGGAGAGAACAATCATCATTACTATCTGCAAATGATTCAAATACTCAAAACAATGATTACAAAGCAAAAAAAAAGTGTTAAAAGAAGTCAAAGTGATCGAAAAATAAAAAAGAATGTGCAACAGCCCTGTAATAGAATACAAGAAGCTGAAGTGAAATAACGTGCACTTACAGATACCAAAACATTGGCTTAAGTGCAATAAAGCAATCATTTCTTATTGTGAATGGATGTGGACAACTGAAAAAGCCAGTGAACAAATTTAGTTAGGGGGTGGAGGGAGGAGAGATGTGAAAGGGGAGAAGAGTACTACACTCACCCAATGTGGACAAAAACCCTTGAGCCAGGAAAGAATTACATTTCCTATAATGGAAGGATTTAAGAAAATAACAATGGTGACAAATACCAAGGACTTAAACTAAATTTAAAGTATCTAAAATTGACTTTGTCACTTCAAGAAAGGCTTCTCTTTAATTGACAGTCATGCATAAGCTCAGGAATGAAAAGGACCTAATCTTAGGAAAACCAAACGATTTTACCTAAAAGCCACCCATCGGAATCTGCAAAACACAATTAGAGTAAAAAAGAAATCAACTTTTTTTTACCCTAAATAAGTTGGTTTTGAGATTCACAAAGAGATGGTATAAAATTATTAACATCCACAAAAAGAAGCTAGATCTAGCTTTTCAGACATACGATGAATTGAATATTAAATACTATATTCATTTTGATAGGTGCTTTAAATTGCCTCTCTGTTACAGCCACGCCTTTTCTTGGTCCTCAGTGAGAATGTATTGGCATTTTACATTATTGACCCTCCCCCTACTTCGAAACTACTGCACTGTCCAGCTATCCTGATTCTTTTAACTCTGTGAGTTATACTCCAAACCAGAAACCCCCAGCTCAGTCAACCCCCAAGAACTCATTCACTCATAGTTTCACTTCTACACAGATGACTCCCAAAGCTTCATTGTCATTCCATACCTCTCATCCAAATTCCAGTCTGGCATTTCCAGCAATGTCCAGTGAGAAATGGCATGCACTCAATCCAGAGCCAAAGTAACAATTCATATCATGAAACGCTGGGTGGCAGTTGAAGAGGAAATAGAGACAGATACACTGATGGATATGGAAAGATCATCAGATATACTATTTTTAAATGGAAAATGAATATTTCAGCATAATGTACAAATATGATCTGATCTTGTTTCTTTAAAACAAAAGCTTCCAGAAAGATGTGCAAGAAACAACACTAGTTACCTCTAGAGAATGGGGATATGGTTGGTGGAAGAATGGAGAGAGACTCACTATTTTACCATCTATATTTTTAAATAATTTACTTTATAAAAACTAGTTAATTAATAAAGTAATACAAAATTATTAAATCTCAAATTGGAAATACATATTAACTTCAAGTCAAACCACCCTCAGAAAAGAAATCTTCCCAGGGTAGAAAGTCAAAGAGACTCTCCTTATACTGACTTGGGCTTTACAACTAATAATACCTTAGTGGCCCCAGGACAGAGTGAAAGGAATGCAAGTTCTGTAGCATCTTGAACCCTGTAGCACAAATCCAGAGCCACATTTGGTGGTTCTAGAATCCTCATTGTGAGTTGCAACGAAAAATATAAAACCAAAAATGTGAAAGCAGCATATTTTATCAGCTTGTTGGCTGGAGTCAGGTACCTGCTCTGCAGCAGAAACTCAGTCTCTTGATTATTTAGGTGTGCAGTACTGGCAGACAGCTGAGATACTCACAGACTCAGCAGCTGCAGTTCAGTACATAGTTTTCAGAGTCAGAGAAAACAATTTCAGTATTTTTATCACAGGATATAGGAATAACCACCCTATGGAAACCACCCCACCCCACCCTACCCCACCCGACCCCATCCCCAACAAACTTCTATCTCTGAAACCTTATTACTTCTGGTTTGGCAAGTTAGGAGTAATTAATCAACTATTCTGTCTATTGGGGCAGGGGAATTGGAAGGAAAAACTTGGTGAGTAAAAGGAGTAGAGAAAGCTCCAAAACAAATTATATTTTGGACAGATGGCCAAGATTCTGTATTTCCATTGCTAAACAATACACAGATTTATCAGTTAGTTTGGTGACAAATGCTGATATTTCATCAAGGAGAAAAAACAAAAAGAAAAAAGAAATAGATGAAAGAATGAATAGTATACGGAACCTCTACTGAAGAGGTAAAAAACTAGAAAGTCAAACAATTAAAATTTACAGGAAATAAACTCTGAAAATGAAGACATGTGTCTTTAAGGAAACCCAATGCAGTATTTTCACAACTTGAATCAGTAGGAGAATGCAGCATGAAATGAATAGACTTTAGAACCAGGTGGAATCCTCGTGATCTTGGGCAAATTAACACCCTCTCAGAATCTCAGTGTTCTCTGTAAAATGGGTACAATTCACGAGATAATACAAGCAATATGCCTAACATTAGACAGATAAATGTCAATTCCCTTTGCAAAGTAGGCATTAAGTTGTAAAAGATATTTTTTTATTTTTAAGCAACCTTATGTTAAAGTTCCTTTAAACACAGTGCTCCTGCTACATTTCAAATGTGAGAATATTTACAAAAATGCAACAGTTGAAGAACAATCTCAAATGAACAAGGTATACCTGCTTAATTTATTAAGTAGAGCTAAAACTGGAGATGGAAGAATTGTCAATTTAAAGGAAATATCCAGGAACACAATTTAAGGAACATTAGAGACATAGTTCATCAGGTGAAAACTATTGCAGATACAAGGAAAAAAATGGAGAGAGGTAAACTGTATATGTCAAGTATATAGAAGCACGTTACAGTCATAAAAATTAAGAGAGTCCACAGGAAGTATTTATGAAGACAACTTCAAACAACACGCCCTAAAGCAATCTGTAAAAAGAGGCCACGAAGTGACTCAGAGAAGGCTGTGTATATGCAGAAAAGCAACTGAGTAGCTCAGTACCCCCACAATGGTCCCAGAATCAAACCCCCATCGTCAGGAATCAACACTGCTTCCCTCCTCTCAATGAAGCCTGTCATTTGTAGGAATCCACATTCTATGGTTAGCAGGTTTTTCCCTCTGTGGAAGTGCAGCTTAACTCCCATGGCTTGGATTCTTCCCGGGCTACTAATGATTTAGCTGGTGATTGTTTATTTTACCTTGTTACATGGCTATCATTGTGATCACTTCTTTCATGGAACATCTACTCATTTCTGGAAAATTCTTGGTTCCTTCAGGCTCACACTTAACCTTTTTCTAACATTAAAAACTAGTTTACCTGCAACCTCTAGTTAAAATTTCCAGGAAAGATTTTCCAACATGATGTAACATTCTCCTCGTGGTACTAGAAACCCAAATCACTGATCCAATCAGTATCTGTGAAAGCCATAGTAATTAGCACAAATTGATAAAGGTGAATTTTTTGCTATGCTGAATTATATGCTTTACATATTATTAATCCAGTATTTACATAAAGGTTTCATTTAACTCAATTCTCTGGCTAACGGCATTATTGGAATCACAAGTATGGAATTTAAAGTGTACAAGCAACTTAACCATATTCTTTTAACAGAGTGTATGTGCAAACACAATCCATACTAAACTGATACATTTCTTAATATTAAATCGAGCCATTATAGTAGAAAGCCATCATCAACTGATATTGAAGCAATCCTTGTTCTGTGTTGTTCCAAACATCAGACAATCACCATGTTAGCATTAGATGAGTGTCATAAATCAATGTGGATCTTAAAAGGCCCAAGAAATCGAACCAAACACAACCTAAAACTAAATTCTTACACAAGGCTCAGAGACAAGAGTGCATAGAAGATTAAATCCACATTTTAGTCTTTTAGCTTCAACACCTTGCAGAAAATGCTTATTCTATTTGAAAAAATTGTAAGCCTCTGAAAAGCTAGTCCCAAAATACCACATACATAACCTAAGTTTTATACCAATGACTCTCAATCATAGGTGCACATTAGAATCACTTAACTTTAAAAAAAATACCAGTGACCAGGACCCACTCCCACAGATTCTGATTTCATTGCTCTGTCACAGGGTCCTGGCATTGATCTTTTTAAAAAGCTCCCCTGATGATTCTAATATGCAGCCAGGTGGAGAGCCACTACTTTAAACTAATGCAGCCTTTTGAGACGATAATTGCTCTGAGGTTGATAAACATGCTTTTTTGCCTTTTAATGAGATTGTATTAAAACTACTCAATTTATTCCATAGCTAATGAGGGACTTACACTGCAGGCACTGTAACAGAAAGATGGAGAAAGATGTGTAAGATACATTCCCTACCCTCAAGAAGCTCCCTATTAGCTAGGTAGAGAGACCCATAAATAAGTAACTGTAATTAAATCTAAGTTCTCTTGAGGTGTAAGCAAATACAGCATGCCTCCAAACTTGCATGTCATCCTTGAACAGGGGTCATGCTGCATCATTCCAATTTTAGTATATGTCCTACCAGGGCAGGAAAGTCAGAAGTTACAGGTAACTAAATACCAGGGCAAATATTCAGCCAACACAAGGTAAAAATAGTGTGCATTCTGTTATTCCCTTTCACAGACACTGCTGTACCAAGAAAGTAGGCATTTTGCTATGTTTTAATTTGGATGATATGTTTTAAATTTCCTTCATGTAATATTACTGATTTTACACTTATCCATAAAACTTCAAATTTGCAAAAGATACAGTAAATGATCATGACATAAAAATTAGTCATTAACCTGTATTTGCATAATGCCTTTCTTTTCCAGTAATTGCTATATTTGCTAAGACAAGAAGTTATGGGACTATGATAAGGTCCCATTATTGGAGATTTGTTTCAGTCACTTGAAAGATATTATATGGAAAATGTTATAGAAACACTAGGCATTCAAAGGAGTTTTTGCAAGATTTTCAAAAATAAGAAACAGAGGGAAAATGCGTTTTAATTTTTTTAAAAGGAAATGGCATCCTCCCAATATTCATAATGAATTAGGTACATGTACCCTCAAAGATAGCTTTAACAAGGGTAAAGGCTGCAGCCACTGGAAAGAAAACATATTTCAAATAATGATCTTATACTTTAAAATTTCAACTCTATAAGTTGTCTCAACCAAGGGAAAAAACACATTAAAGGGTCTAAATTAAACTGGAACTTTCATTTATGCTACCCAGTAAGGCCTAGCTCCTAGTACACAGTGGATGAGTGAGTAGGTAGGACGGTAGGTAGGGGAGCGAGTGGGTGGTCAATTAGTCTTGAAAGGTGAAATCTATTTTAAAGTACCTTGGTAAAAATTTAAACCTATTAAGACCTAGTGGTGAAAAACACCCTGTGATACTAATTTGGTATAAAAGAAAATCAAAATTCTGTAGAACTTGGATAGAAATCCAAAAGGTTTTTAGTACAAGTGAACACCTTGAAGGCCTTTCCGTTTAAATCCAGAGTTGAAAAAATTCTAAGTTAAGATGTGTGCTGTCAAGGTCCCTGCAAAAAAATCCCAAGCTAATTTCAATTTCTAGATCAATATATACTGAGACAATTTACCGGAGAAATCTTTAGCCTTTACACAGGGTGAGGAACACTATCATTACATTCTTTAACAATAAAGCTACCTTGGATTCATTATTTCATGGAATGGCATTTTATAAATAGCACTGACCAAATCAGATTTTGTAGGTTATGAATGAGAGATTTTACAGTTAATAGTAGTTAAGGTAGCCATAGAGTACCTGTCACCTCAAAATTAGCTTGCTTTCCCTCTTTATGCAGCTCTAAAACAGAAGAAACGAATATAATTCTACCAGGGATGTTTTCTGAAAATATTTTATCAATTATAAGTCAGCAGAATACTGACTGTATTAATGTGATGCTGACCATTTCTTTTCGATATCCAAAGAGATCACATCATCACCCTCCCAGACCTTAAGGAATCAGAACTAGTTACCAAAATTGATTCAATGATGGCTATTTTCTGTCATCACAATATAATCAACATTTTAATCTCACATTTTTCAATTATGACTTTGCTGGCTCATTTATATCAGCTATAACTAAGATGTAACAAACATCATTCACCCACACATGTAGTCCATTTGGAGGCTTTTGGGAAACACCTAATTTACCTTCACTGGGTACTCTTGAGAATGAAGAAACCAAGGAGATTTTTGATACATTTTTTCCTCTAGAACTGTGCTATTCACATGTGGCTATTGGGTACTTCAAATGTGGCTAGTCTGACTGAGGAACTGAATTTTGAATTTTATTTAATTTTAATTAATTTAAATTTAAATTTAGAAAGATACTTGATTCAGTTATTGGAAAACTTTTAAGTATGTTTGGAACAACTTGCGTATGTGAATCTACTTTTGCAAATGCAAAATTTTATTAAACCTAAATACAGATTAAGTATTTCTGATGAAAATTTTGCTTAGTGTCATGTCAGAATTGAGATGAGCTGTAGTGTAAAATACACATTGGATTTCAAGTATAAAAAAAGGGATATAAAATATCTCATTAATGCTTTTTATATTGATCACATGTTGAAATGATAATAGTTTGGATCTACTGGGTTAAATATTTTATTAAAATTAATTGCACTTATTTGTTTTCAATCTTTTTTAATGTGGCTACTAGAAAATTTTAAATTACATATGTGGCACATTGTATCACATTATGTATCTTTTGGACAGCGCTGCTCTAGAGCACTTCCACCAACCGCTTTTACCAGGACACATTTGGCTATCCTCCTAACAGACAGGCTGGTCATGTAACAATAGGGGCAAGGAGTAACATGTCTTCTCATCAACTGGGTCTGAGTAAAGTGTGTAGCAAGCTCTACCCACGATTTCACCATGTGAGACAACACTGTAATAATACCTCAATATGGAAGAAAAAAATTAGTTATCAGCACTCAAACAAATTGAAATTGAGTACTGCAAACAACTTAAAAGAGATAGAGCCACCTGCGCTAAGGTCTTGGTTTCATTTCCCAACTGCGGACCTTAAAATAGACAATAAAGCATCGCTTCCAAAAAAAGAGGTAAAATATTTCAACGGTAGCTATCTAGCAATCCTTATTAAATAAGCAGAAATCGCTCTTAAATTTTATCTCTTCAACTTCTAAAGTCACAGAATACACGCTGTGCTAGGAAATCAACTTCAGATTGCCAGCATTTCCCTCACAAGCAAATTAGCAGGATTGTGCGCTTGGAATATTGTTTGACAAGAATGAAAAGGAAACTATTCAAAATAGATTTAAGGAATGGACAATTAGATGAGGAACTGCAGATTTAATTCTCAATCAGCACTGTGATTAATCTGATTCCCTGCTTTTCCCTAGCGTAATTATACAACACAGATGAAAGGATGAGCATTTGGACTGTCAGTTCTATATTCTAGACCAGCCCGGTGACTCAAAGCAGACGGCTCTACCACGCTAACCACCATCCCAACAACAGTCGAAGGGAGCCTCGAGCACTGATTGAACAGTCATTGCATAACGAGGCATTAAAAATTCGAATGCCCCCAACTCTTTCCACATTCGTCTACACCAGGAGGGAATTTGCGGAAACTGAACGCACCCCGTCTTAAATGACCCCCTCCAATCCGGGCATGGGGTGAACACAAAGGCATCTGTCTAATATCCTGCACAATAGACACACACCCCACAATTAAAAAGCCTGAACGCTCTTTCTCTCTTTCTCTCTCTCCATGCAAGAAAAAGAAATGCAAGCTGCTCTTTTCATAAATGGTCTATGGTACACGCAAGGTAACAATAACCCCAACTGTTCCCAGGAAGCAACTATAAAATTGGTTCTGCCACGTCCCTGTGCAACCGTCAGATAAAATGCAGGCAGCCAGCCCCACGCCTTACAGGGTGGCCAACCTCTGCTCCTTGGCCTCAATGGATCGCTGAGAACCCCCCTAGACCCCAGGAGACCCAGGTACACGTCTATAAATACTACAGGGTGAGGAGGACCAAAGAGGCAGAGGGGAGGGAGGAAGGGAGGGCAGGGGGCAGGCCCGGAGCGGGTGCGGGAGGACCCAGGCATCACTGAATTGCATTTTTCCACACTCCCGCTCCCTCGCGTGGAGACTCACTTGCCGATCACCTCGCACAGCTCGTACACATCCTCGAAGAGCACGTCGTCGTCGGCCATGGTCCGGAGGGGACAGTGGCCGCAGTGTGGAGGGCTCCGAAAACGGGGGTGGGGGCGCCCAAGAGCTCAGTGCCCAGCCCCGGGCTCGTCTCCTCCCCTCGGGACCCGCGAGCCCTCGGTGCTGAGGACTCTCGAGTGGGGCCGCGAGGCCCAGAGACTGCAGCGCCTTCCTCTGCTGGCGACCGCCCCGGCGCGGGCGGCGGGGCCGGGGCGCGAGAGCGAGGGCGGCCCGGGCCCGGCGCCGCCCGCCCGCCCGCTGCTCCTCGCGCTGCTCGGGCCGCTCTGCCCGGCGTGCGGATCCTCGGGGACCGCTCGGCGCCGCGCTCTCCGCTCGTCAGCCCGCGCGGGCCGCGAGGCCGCGACCGCTCCCTCTGTCCGAGGCCGGCTCTGGCGCGGCGCGGGGCAGCTCGGGCTACAGGGGGGGCCGCGGCAGGACCGTGGAGGGAAGATCGCCTCTGAGGGAGGTGGCGGCGGCGGATCGGCGCTGGGGACCAGGAGGCGGCGGCAGAGACACTTCCTCCTCCTTCTCCTCCTCCCGCCGCCGCCGCCGCCCGCCCGGGAGTGGGAGGGGGCTTCGCCGGACTAGCGCTCTGTGCGGGCGAAAGCCGCGGCCACCGCCTTCCGCTCCTCCCCTCCGCCTCAGCAGCCGACCGGCTTGTGAGCCCCGCGCACCCGCCTCGCGCATACACGCCCTCCTCCCCCTTCGGCGGCGCGGCTTCCAGAACCACAGGCCCCGCCCACTCCAGCCCGTCGGGAGGCGGTGGCCCAGGGAAAGAGAATTGAGTTGAGTGGCGCATGCGCACGGCGCCAGCCGCGTCACCGCGAGCGGGAGGGCGCCGGGATTCTGGAGGGTGCTGGGGGTTGGCAAGTGGGGCGCGCAGGCTGCAGCTGCGGAGGCGGGGCTGGTTGGGGTCGTCACCTCCACGCCCAGCAGCCACCAAGCCACGAAAGGGGCCGGGGACAAAAGGTCCACGGCCGCACGCACATTGTTCTGCAAAAGGCTCAGAACTCTGGCCGCTCCCCCCATTCTTTTGTAATCGCAGGAAGCCTTTCCCGGTTTTTTGCTGGGAAAAGAAGCAGGGAAAGGGTGCTAATGAATGGGAAAGCAAGAAGAGAGGTGGAGAGAGGTTGTCACTCAAGACCGTGCTCGGCAGCGGATGCTTTTAGTGCCACCCTGTCATTCCTTAATGAAGATGAGGGTTGGAGGAGGGGGTTCATCCAAGAAAAGGACCAAACAAAAACTGTCTAGGAAGGTGTACAACAACAAACGGTAATCTGTAGAGACAGCTTCTCCCGCGCTCTGCCTCAAACTCAACAAATATCTATCCGGCGCCCACCCTTGCTAGAGACAACCTAGAGAAAGGTCAGGAAGGCAGGGACATACCGAGACTTTAAGCTCCTTTGTATATTATCCCCAAGCCCAGCACCTACTCTGCTTTCTATTATACTCCCTATAAATGTAGACTTAACAGGATAAAAATGCAACTAGAGGGAGTGAATGCACAGGGTCAGGCAGGGAGTGAGGCTCTGGGTGTTGCCGCTGTGCTAGGTTGCGTTCAACACGAAGATTTCTGTTCAACTGAGCATGTGCAGAATGAGCCAACGCCATCAGACAGGTATATGCCTCAGTTGAAGACCAATAAAAAAAGTCTTTGTTCCTCCGCACAGCAGAAGTGCCCAATTAGTTCATAAGTCAGCTTCCAGAAATCATCTGATAAAATTCTCAGTGCAGTAATTTAAAAAAAAAAAATTAGTATTTACCAAAGTGGAGAGGAGGCGGGGTGGAGACTCAGCCTATTTTCTCTTCAGAAACGTTTCGAGCAAACCCTTGACTACTCCTTCAAGAGGCTGAGAGATTTGCCTGTTAAGGATTTGGGTACTAAACCTTTTTTTTAAAAAATGAAGATCAGAGGAAAAATATAATTGCACAAAAAAGTTTTCCTCCTTTCTCAAAGAGCTTGTCCATTCGCTAGAGAAATGGGCTTCAGAACTTGAGGAACATCGCCCCCTTTAAGGGTCCAACAGTTCCAAGTAACTCACCCCAAGTTGGCATGTCCAACTCGCTATGAATAAGGTGTCACTCCATTCTGTCCTGAGGTGCACAGCGACCCTCACGAGTCACCTTGTCAGTTTCACTTCTTTTTCCCCAGCCCAACTTTGAGATATGCCAAAGCGTGTCGACTTCATTTTGAAGTTTGTTATCTTCCATGGGACCTATGCTCAGAAGTAGAAAAGGACAATTATAAAGAAAAGCAGAAAAGAAAGTGGAGGTGAGAAAAGACGACTGCAAAGATAGGTGAGCTCTCTGCTCATGGAATCACAGCTGGTTTGCATCTGGAAAGAGCCTTAGGGGTCAGCTGCTCAACTTACAGATGTGGGGGGTGTGGTGATTACTCACCCAAGAGCCATCCCACCCTTCTACCATAGGGTAGCAGCTCCATGTAACTACTCAGCTGGAGAGGTGGGCCCTGATTGTTTAATTTATAATAATAAATGCAGCCCCCTCACCACAGTGATTGACCTAACTTAATCAACTCTTGGCATTCGCTGGTCACAGGCCTTGAATGGTTCAATGTCTTCCAATCAGAGCAAAGCTCAGGACTTTTCCCCCTAATCAGAACTTAGATCTCCCAGCTCCCAGTGTGGCATTTAGTCATACAGAAGTTCTCTGCAGTACGCATCCCTGAGAACTTGTACCATGTATGAAGGCTAGAGGTAGGTCCTCTCTGCTTCTGGGACTAAAATAACCAAAACTTGTGAATAAAGTTAATTTTTCTCTGGGTTTCTTTCAAAATCCACTACTCTTCCAAAAAATAGGCACAAGTATAAGTGGTCAGGTGTCAAAAATTTAGTTCTGTTTTAGTTTCCACAAAGAAAACGTTAAAGTAACTAAGTGCATCAGTTAGATTGTATTCAGAAGTTAATTAATAACTGAATATTCAACTAACAGTAGCTTAAACAAATGGGGGGATGTTCCTCCTGTAGCAAGGGATCTGGAGATGGGTAGTTACTAACACTGGATCAGCTACTCAACAATGTCATCAGTGACCTAGGTTCATTCTTTCCACTCTGCCATCCTTGACATGTTAGTGAGTCTCATTCTCAGGCTTGTCGCTTCACCATCTCAAGATGGCTGCTGCAATTTCAAACACCAAAGACAGGAAGCCAGAGGGCAGCAAGGGCAGGAAGGGCCCTTTTTGCTCCCTCTTTCATCTTTTGTTAGGGAAAGAAAATATCTTTTTCCCATGTCATTGTCCAGGACAGAGTCACACAGCAACCCTCACTGCAAGGGAAGCTTGGGCCTGGATATTTTGACTTTTCCTGTCTCCTCATCAGAGGTGGACAAGGGAGAAGTAGATGGGGAATGGGTTTCAGGAGCCAATCAGCAGTATTTCCAATACTAGGACAATTGCCAATGAAACAATTCTATATCTTCATCTAATGTAGATATACCTCTAGTATATAACTCATAAGCCTCTAAAAAATTCAGAAACATCTAAAAACCCACAAAGATGGAGTTGATGCTAAACAAATGTAATTGTCAGCTGTAAGTGCAAATCTTCAATGATTTTGAGGTGTCGGACTTCTTCACAATTACATTAGACGTTCTCAGGTTAAGTGGCTCCCACGTAATTTCAGCATGGGGAAAACACGCTCTAGAGAAATATTAGCATGAGGACCACACACAGAGGTCGGTGTGGTGCAGGGCTAATTTAGGCAATTTAGAGTTCAGCCTCACTCTGTAGTGTGATTGTTTAAGCATATAAATTATTACTGACTTAATCGATAAAATTAAGAATGACATTGTTCTCAGCTGGAATAAAGTTATAGTCCTCATGATATGAATAGGATGTTCTAAGCTCAAATGAAAGACAGCATCTGTCTCTCCTGCAAAAGCTATATCTATTAGACTTATAGTCTGATGTCATGTTGCAAGTTATTTATTTTATATTTATTCAATGAATGTTTATGCTAGGCACTGGGGCTACAGCTACAAATAAGGCAGAAATGGTCCCTGCCCTCTCTGAGCTTCCTTCTAAAAGAAAACAAGTGTCAAGCAAGTAATTACAGCAAAGAGGACCTATGGGTCAGGGGAGGCCCAATTGAAGAAATGTTTAGACTAAGACTGAAGAAAGTATAGAAATTAACCAGGTGAAAGGAGTCAGTTGATTTTAGGTAGAGAGACAACATTTGTGAAGTCTTGGAGGTGAGCAAGAATATGCTCTTTTGGAAGAAGAACATGTTCCTTTGGAGAAGTAGGTCATGGCTGGATTGTAGAGCATAGAAAGAAAGAGGCCAGAGAGAGTTAGAGAAATAAGCAAATAAGAGGGAGTTAGAGAAATAAGGCTAGATAGCGAAAGGTGTCAAACACCATTTTAAAGAGTTCTCCCATTGAAAGACTGTAGATTTCAGTGGTACTAGAGGCTTATGTGTAGACTGAGTCCCCCAAAACCCGTGCATGAACGGAATTCTACTTTTAAGTAATTCTTCCCCTTGCACTTTGGTACACATTGTTCTCTCCCTTAGTTACTTTAAAAAATGCAAATACGCCTGCTGTAAATATGAAATCCTTTAAATGGTTTCAACAGACACTGTAAGTGCTCCATTCAAATCCCCTCTGATCTCTTTTACCATTTCTGTATGTCATACCCCAGCTTCAGCATATTTTTGCTTCCAAAGCCTGTGCCTGTGATTTCAGAGGACTTTCCACAAGCTATTGGAATCATTTTGCCGACATGGTAGTCTGGGAGTTTAGGTCTCCCCCATCTGGCTATTAGCTATTAGGCAGTGAGCAGTAGTGCAGGAATGTGAAAGCCCAGCTCCCTTGACTGGGGAAGAGAGGACAACTCTGTGGGGTTACTCCAGAGCTCCCCTGTGGGATCAGCCTGAAGCTACCCTTCCCAGGACTTTGCCTGAAATGACACCCTTGCTTGGTCCCTCCCTTTCCCTTCCCTACTTCTCTCATGCTCTAACAAGTTTCTACTGGGAGCACTTCCTTAATAAATCACTTGCTCATGAATTCCGTATCAGGATAGGCTTTTGAGGAACCCAACCTAAGAAAATGGTGTTTCTGAAAGTGACAACTGCATCAAAATCACATGGGAGTTTATGAAAAATGTTAAAAATGTCAATTCCTGGGCCCTACTCAAGACCTACTGAATCTGAATCTCCTGGAGCATGTTGCAGGATCTGTATTTTTATAAGCTCCCTAAGTGAGTCTAGTACACCTAAAAATTAAGAGCCACTGTCCTAACACTGGCTGCTGAATAAGCTCTCTAAAAAAAAAAAAAAAAAAAAAAGGAGCAAGAGTTGATTTCATTACTAGGGTGGAGAAGCCAGAAGAAATGTAAAAGAACACTCCAGGCAGCAGAAGATAACTGGAATACAAATGTGTTTCCTTTCCAATTTCTTCTGGTGAAAGTCCTGTAAACCTCTGTCTAAAGATTCATTTTGCCCTTCTTCTTTTAGTATCAATGAACAAGTCACTGGAAACTTCTGACAGTGGAAACAATATTGCCTTTGGAAACAATGTAGTGTCAGTATACACTGAACATGTAGCTTAAGAGTTAAGCAAAAGATCTATTCACTGAACCGTTTATGATCACAAGTACTCACTGGCCTCCTGAGGACTCAATACTGTGCTGTGTGCTGATGGGGACTATATTAGTCAGGATTCTTTCAGTTGTAAGTGACAGAAAACTCAAACCAGCTTTAATAATTCAAAAATCTATTGCTTCACATAATCGAAATGTCAAGATGTAGGCTAGCTTCAGGTGAGGCTGGATCCAGGACTCAAATGATATCACTGGAGATGCACTTTCTCCCAATTTCAACATTATGCATTCTGTGATATTGGCTTCATACCACAAGGCAGCCCTCACAGCTCCAGGCTCTCCCCTTGAGACAGTAAAGCGGGTGCTACTGTTTCAGACTTTACCTCCTTATGCATCCAGGACAAGAGAAAAAATCTTATCTGGTAGGTCCTGCTCAAGTTCTAGGATTTACTCTCTCTCATTGGCCTGAAGTGGGGGCACATGACCAGCCCCGAACCAATCACTGTAGCCAGGGAATGGGAGTCACCGAGTAATTTAACCAATCAGGGTGCACCATTGAGCTGGGGATGGGAATAGGGATAGTTAAAAGCCCCAAAGAAAAACAGGACACTTTTAGCAGGAAAAGGGCAGAATGAATGGTAGGAAGGCTCCCTGTTCCCCTAGTCGCCCAAACACTGGCAATGACTTCATCTTAGCATTCTATATCTTTCTTCATGTTCAACTAGTCACCATATCCTGTCAATTTGTCTTTCAAAATTTTGGTTAGATTCCCCTTTGTTTTCCATTTCTTCAGTCTCCATCCGAATCCACTTCCTCATCAACTTGTACTTAAATGTTGCCCACTTTACTCCCTAGGTTCCTGCCTTCAACTGCTTGTCTTGTCCTGCTCATCCTGGGGAGGCTCAATTCATGTCCATGAGAGAGAATTCTCAGCATCTAGAACAGTGTCTGATGTGTAGTAAGCATTCAAAATGTATTTTTTTAATGTTGAAAGAATAAATGGATTAATAGCCCTTATCGCTTCCTGGATGTCTCTTTTACTCATTTTGTTTATAGTCTTTTTTATTTCACCTCCAATACCTAAGAAGTGTCTGGAGCATAGTAGGTACTCTCTACATATTTGTTACATAAATAAATGACTATATGTTTATTGAATTAGAGAATCACTCATAGTTAGGAATAATTAGGAAGAGAATGAGGAGTCAACAGAAACAAAGTGGTTGGATTCTTAGGGAGAAAATACATAACAGAAGAAACAAGATTTTCACAGAAGAGGGAAGAGTCAACAATATAAGAATTGAAAAGGTTTCAAAGACAGCAGGGACAGAGAAAAGGGCACTGGATTTATTTCTACTAATTGAAAATAGTTCTACCAGCTATCTTTTGTGTTGAAAAATAAATTAAAATCTCACGTAGCATTGGAATTTTTCCTTCTGTCTTAGCTAGGAGAGATTTCAAAGGTAAATGCAGGAAATTGAGTCTCCTCCTTAAATTCTTTTGTCTATATTTCCTGGTACTTTCTTTCCAGGCTGCCATGAAACTGTCACACTACAAGGTAAAAATGCACAATGAGCTGCAGTATGTTCAATGGGTGACTTATATTGAGCCCAGCCCTGGCTAAGTTGCAAAGAGTCATGTAAGTCACCAAAGCCCCAATAGAAAGGAGTATAATTTACTATGCCAAGTGCACTATGGAAAAGGTCAAGTGATTAATAAGTCACCAATATGAAATACAAGCCTATCAACACTGGAAGGTTTAATCATTTACTCTCCTTGGGGCTTGAGTGAAGCAGATCCTTTCTCGGGAGGGGGGGTCTTTTCTAGCAGCATGAGTCTGCAAAACTCTCAAGAAGACATTTCCTTCTTATCATACTTTCTCATAAAATGATATCTTTTCTTAAACATGTAGGCTCTTTTCCTGAAAAATCTTTATTCTCACAGAGGTAATCTATAATGTCAGGATCTGCACTAATAAGATATTTTCCATTTTGGTCAAGAGAAAAAATACACAGGATGTTTGTGGTAATTCCCAGGTCTAATAGGAACTCTGCAATGATACTTTGCCTTATGTGTCCTAGTCAAATATTTCCCATTCAAACTTATTTACCCTTGTTATTGCTTTTAAATTTTCTTGTAAATGGAGACAATAGCTAAGAAAGTAACCTTTTTAGAGATGATAGCAAAGCCGAACTAAAGGGAAAAGATGGAGATTCTAATGATCTGTAAAGAAATAACAAAAGGACCATTTATTGAAGGCTTATAAATGCCAGACACTATGCATTGACATTGCACACATTTCATTCAATCCACATAACAACCTCATGTGGTATATATTATTGCCCTCATTTTACAGATGAGGAAACTGAGACTTGGGGAGAGGTTGAGTAATGTGACAACCAAGGATCACACAACCAGAAAGAGATGGGACCAATGTTTGAACCAACTCTGCCAGATCTCAAAGGCTAAATCATCGTGCACTCTGCCATTAGCTTTCTTGTGTTTCTCTGAGGCATTAAGTCTTTGTTATGGTTTGGATATTGTTTGTTTGGCCCTGCCAAGTCTCATGTTTAAATTTGATCCCCAGTATTGAAGGTGGGGCCTAGTAGGAGGTGTTTGGAACATGGGGGTGGATCTCTGGTGTATGGCATGGTGCCATTATTGCAGGAGTGAGTGAGTTCTCACTCTTAGTTCCCAGGACTGGTTGTTGAAAGGAACCTGGCTGCTCCTCCTTCTCCTCCTCCTCCTCTTCCTCCTCCTCTTCTTCTCTCTCTCTCTCTTTCTCCCCCGCTATGTGATGTCTGCACACTGGCTCTGCTTCATCTTCCACCATGAGTGGAAGCAGACTGAAGCCTTCACAGAAGCAGATGTTGGCACCATGCTTTCTTGTACAGCTTGCAGAATGATGAGCCAAATAAACCTCTTCATATTATAAATTACCAAGCCTCAGATATTCCTTTATAGTAATACAAACTTACTAAGACAGTTTTATTTTCATTTTTTTCATATTAAGCAATGTATGTTTCAGGCAAAGGGTACAATGGGTTGAATAATAACAGCAACAACAATAATAGTTTCTGCCTGTTTAAGTTTTACTCAGTGCTAGACACTGTGGTTAAGTGTGTTTCAAGCACTTATTTGCTCAATCAATAAAACTTTATTCAGCCTTTATTATGTACTAGGCACTGAAAGTATAATAGTTAGTAAAATCAACAAGAATCCTTGCCCTCTTGGAGCTTGTATGTTAGTGAGGGGTACAGACATGAATTGAATAATATCAAAAATAAATGTATAATTATTTTGACAAGAGTGCCAAGACCCTTCAATGGGGCAAAGAACAGTCTTTTCAACAAATGGTGTTGGGGAAACTGGATATCCACATGGAAAATAATAAAGTTGGAGCCTTACCTTATACCATAGTCAAAAATTCACTCAAAATGTGTCAAAAACCTAAATGTAATATCTAAAACTATAAAATTCTTAGAAGAAAACAGAAGAAAATCTTCATGACATTGAATTTACAATGATTTCTTGAATATGACATCAAAATCACAGGCAGTAAAAATAAAAATATAAAAATTGGACTACATTGAAATTTCAAACTTCTGTGTATCAAACAACACAATCAATAGAGTGAAAAAGCAGCCTACAGAATGGGAGAAAATATTTCAAATCGTATACCTGATAAGTGATTAATATCTGGAATATACAAAGAACTATAACTCAACAACAAAACACCAAATAACCCCCTTTAAAACTAGGCAAAGAATTTGAATAGTTATTTCTCCAAAGAAGATGTATAGAAGGCCAAAAAGCTTATGAAAAGGTACTCAACATTAGGGAAATGCAAATCAAAACCACAATGAGATATCATCTCACACCCATTAGGATGGCTGCTATTAAAAAAAGAAAAAGAAAATGAAAAACAGAAAATAAGAAGTGTAGGTGAGGAAGTAGAGAAATTGGAACCCTTGTGCACTGTTGGTGGGAATGTAAAATGGTGTAACTGCTATGGAAAACAGTACGGTGGCTGCCTCGAAATATTAAAAATAGAATTACCATATAATCCAGCAATACCACTTCTGGCTATATATCTAAAAGTTTGAAACCAGGATCTCAAAGAGATATTCATACACCCATGTTCATAGCAGCATTGGTTCACAACAGCCAAAAGATGTAAGCAACTCAATGTCCGCTGGCAGATAAACAAAATGTGGCATATGCATACAATGGAATATTATTCAGCCTTAAAAAGAAAGGAAATTCTGACACCTGATACAACATGGATGAACCTTGAGGACATTATACTAAGTGAAATAATCTGGTCACAAAAAGGCAAATAATGCATGATTTCTTTTATATGAGGTATCAGGAGTCGTCAGACTCATAGAAACAGAAAGTGAAATGGTGGTTCATAGATGCCTGGGGGAGAGAAAAAGGAGAAGCTGTTTTTTAATGGGTATAGAGTTTAAAGATGAAAAAGTTATAGAGATTGGTTGTACAACAATGTGAATATACTTAACACTACTGAACTGTACACTTAAAAATAGTTCAGGTGGTAAATTTTATATGTATTTCATTGCAATTAAATTTTTAAAAATTATAAATGTATAATTAAAATATTTACCTCCTTTAATCTTTTGAACAACTCTATGAGAGCTTTTTATTATCCTCATTTTATAGACCAAACTCCCAAGGGGACACTGTTAGTCATGGGTGGAGATGGAATTTGAGCCCATTTCTTGAGCCTAAAGTTTATATTCTAAACTGTTACCCAACTTAGATAACCAGGTCTTCAAATGAATTAACAAAACTGTCTTTTATCAGGTTTGGTCACTGCGATTGGAGAGATTACTGAGCATGAAATTTAGAGTGTGGGTACCAGCAGGTGTCAAGGGTGCTGATAAAGGGCCTGTCTCCCATAATTATGCCAGTTCCTCTCTCCACCTTGCCCATGAAAAATACATCTAAGTGTGGAATCAGGATAACTGTTTGATTTCCTTTGTTTCTGTTCCAAAAACTTTTTTTCTTTCTGCACTGTAGATAATACTTTAAAACCAAGGGGAAGTAGAGTCTAGATTTTTTTTTTTTTTTAGTAGAGTAGCTGCCTTAAAAGCATGTTGTTGACAGGACAGAATGGCAACTGAGGGTGTGACTTCCTAAGACAAAACTCTTGGTTACAACCTAGCGTTCCAGTTAAATCACAAATTGCTTTAGCCCAAATAAGGCAGCTGGCAGATGTGAAGAACTCCAAAGCAGTTCTTCCAGGGAAAAGAGAAAAAAAGTGTCAGATGCCCTGGCCAGACAGCCATAAGGGCTATATGTTGGGGCTATGATCTGTTAGAGCTGCTGAGACACTCAGAGTGAATCTACTATAACACTAAGGAAAGCCATCCTCGCGGAATGGTTGAGCAGATCAAGGTTGAAGCTGTTGCAAGGACTGCACTTTAGGCCAAAGGAGAAATATAGACAGGAAGCCTGGGATCAGGCAGCGGGTAGCAAGAATGGACATGGGGATGAGTAGAAGTGCTACTGGCTTAAGTGGGACCAAACAGAAATGGAACTTTGGTCAAGCGAAGGAGTGTTATCAGATGCTTTTCAATAAGAAGAAAAACCTGCCATCCTGCCACAAGCTCAAAACTACTGGGATAACCTGGACAGGGATCGCACAGCAAGTTATAGCTTCATTTCCAGAAGGCCTTAGTCTTTACAAATTCTTTGGGCCATGAACTTGAGAATATAAAAATGGCTGGAAAAGGATTCTGGGTATTCTGATGATGCAGCTTCTTTAGCTAATGTGATGCTTTTCTTCTTTTTTTTGAAATGCTAATTTTATTTATTTATTTTTTTACTATTTTTTATTTCAAAATATTAAGGGAGTACAAATGTTTTTGTTACATGAATACCTTGTATAATGCTTAAGTCAGGGCTTTCAGTGTGCCCTTTACCACAATAGTGTTCGTAGTACTCGATAGGTAAGTGTTTACCTCTCACCCCCTCCTACTGTCTCCTCTTATTGGTTTCCAATGACCTTTACATCTCTTTGTGCTGTGCGTGCCCATCGTTTAGCTCCCAATTATTAGAGAGTACAGGTGGTGTTTGTTTTTCCATTCCTGAGATACTCTGCTTAGGATAATGGTCTCCAGTTCCATCCAAGTTACTGCAAAAGACATTATTTCATTCCTTTTTATGGCTGAGTAGTACTCCATGGTAAATATATACCACATTTTCTTAATCCACTAATGAATTGATGGGCACTTAGGTTGATTACACATCTTTGCAACTGTGAATTGTGCTGTGATAAACATTCAAGTGCAGGTGTCTTTTTGATAAAATGACTTATTTTCCTTTGGGTAGATACCCAGTAGTGAGACTGCTGGATTGAATGGTAAGTCTACATTTATTTCTTTGAGGAATCCCCATATTGTTTTCCATAGAGGTTGTACTAATTTGTAGTCCCACCAGCAGTATATAAGCGTTCCATTCTTTCTGCATCCATGTCAGCATCTGTTGTTTTTGGACTTTTTATTAGTAATAGCCATTCTGACAGGAGTAAGGTGGTATGTCATTGTGGTTTTTTTCTTTTTTTTTACTTTTTTTTTATTTCAGCATATTATGGGGGTACAAATGTTTAGGTTACACACGCTGCCCTTGCCCCCCCCCAAGTCCGAGCCTAAAATATGTCCATCCTTCGGGTGGTGCACATTGCACTCTTGTGTATGCATATACCCATCCCCTCCTCTATCCTCCTCCTCCCCCTGACCCTCAGCCCAACATCCAATAGATGTTATTCTTATATGTGCACTTATGTGTTGATCAGTTAATACCAATTTGATGGTGAGTACATGTGGTGCTTGTCTTTCCATTCTTGGGATACCTCACTTAGTAGAATGGGTTCCAGCTCTATCCAGGAGTATGCAAGAGGTGCTATATCACCATTGTTTCTTAAAGCTGAATAGTACTCCATGGTATACATATACCACATTTTATTAATCCACTCATATATTGATGGACACTTGGGTTGTTTCTACATCTTTGCAATTGTGAATTGTGCTGCTATAAACATTTGGGTGCAGGTGTGTTTCTTATACGGTATCATTTGTTCTTTTAGGTAGATGCCCAGTAACGGGATTGCTGGATCAAATGATACTTCTACTTGTATCTCTTTAAGGTATCTCCATATTGCTTTCCACAGAAGTTGCACTAGTTTGCAGTCCCACCAACAATGCATGAGTGTTCCTATCTCTCCACATCCATGCCAACATTTATTGTTTTGGGACTTTTTGATAAAGGCCAGTCTTACTGGAGATAAGTGATGTCTCATTGTGGTTTAAATTTGCACTTCCCTGATGATTAGTGAGGTTGAGCATTTTTCCATGTTTATTCACCATTTGTCTATGTTCTTTTGAAAAACTTCTGTTCATGTTTTTTGCCGACTCTTTAATGGGGTTGTTCATTTTTTTATTGCTGATTTATTTGAATTTTGTAGATTTTGGATATTAGCCCTTTATTAGATGCTTTTCAATAAGAAGAAAAACCTGGGCTACCTGTATCTCCCCTTAGCCTGTGAGCTATTTTCCTTACAATTACTTTTTCTGAAAGCAATGTAATAAATGTTAAAAAGAATTCTAGAATACACAATGGTCTGGAATAAAGGAGACAAGACACATCATTTGAGTAGATTTATCACATAAAAGACCACATAGACTACTTGGAATTGTAACTTAAGGCTCTTAAGCCAAACTAAAAGATGCCCATTGCCTCTGAATAGTTCGATCAAGGAAACTAAATTAGCAGTAGACTTGTGGAAAAACCTACTAAACTTGAATGTTTAGAATTTAGAGACTTCTAAGACATAGGGGGTCATTTTTTAAAGCCTGGGGTTATTGGAGATCATAAAACCCACCATTGAAGGTCATTACCCATCAACATACACACAAATAATTATGCCGCCTAGTACTGTGACTTCTTAATATCAGACTTTTGATTGAGAGGACTAACATTTCAGCTAGTCTATAAGCTGAAATTTCCTGAGTCATGAATTCTTATCCTCCGTGACCTGAGAGGTAGGACAAATGCTGAAGAGGGAGGCAGCATCCTGGTTAAGTCATCATTTCTGTCTAGAACACTGAGGCAGTTTTATTGTACTTTACCAGGCACTGTGGGAAGCATTGCCTCCTCTGGGAGCCCAGGCGCTAAGGCTGTGCTGGAGAAAACTGTTGCAGGAGAATGATGGAAGGCATCATAGTTCTCAGAAATGAAGGGATGAAACGTTTTTTGGCAAGGAAAAAAACTGCTTTCTTTAGCAGGTTCCTATATAACTGGGGATGAAAGCTAATTTTCTTTCCCATATCCACTTTAGTTTCTGTTTGAATTCAAAGAAATAAACCCAATTTCAAAGTAATTTGCTAATATTAGTCTTTCATTCTTTCTTTCTTTTAGTGCCTATTAAGTGCCTGGCACAGTGCTCAGCATGGGAGGCATGCTGGGTAACATAACAGAAGAAGATAGCTTCATCCAGAGATCAGACCACATGAATATAGAATTAGAAACTAAGGTATGTGCTCTCAGAGAAGACACCATTGTGTGTAAAACGGGAAATTATTCTAGACTGGAGGTGTGACAGTGGGAGGTCAGGTAAGGCTTCCCTGGAGGTGTGGACTAGGCCCAGGTTTGGTTTGGAGGGTGGGAAAGTCTGGACAAAAGAAACCGCATGTACAAAGGCCCTGAGGGTGAAAGGTACAAGGCATTTTGTAGGAACCAAAAGAAGGCCTGTGGTGGCATGAAAAAAGGGAGTGAGGGGGAGAGTGACTCAAGAGGAGGTTGAGGGCATGGTAAGGATCCTTTTGGAAAGCCATTGATGGGTTTTAAACAGGAGTTCACTGTAGTCAGATCCACATTTTGCAAAGATCAGTTCAGCTGCAGTTTGGAGAATATATTTGAGGGGAGCAAGAGTGGATGGTGAAAAACCATCTGGGCTTCCATGTGGTAGAATGACAAAGACCAATTGTATGAGGGGGGTGTACTGGATGTTTTTCATTTGCCTCTCCATGTTTACTCGCCACCGTCTCCATCCAGCTTTATGCCCTGGGAAGCTGAACTGTATGAACTACAGAAAAACAGCATTCCTTGCCTTCTTGCTTCTGGTGGGGTTTGGCCAATGGGAAGCCCCTGAAGGACACTGGAATTTGAAGGAGAATGGGGTCAGGGTATTTATTTTTCCAGTTCCTTTCCTCCTGGGCTGCCCCAGCTTCGATAAATCTATTGTGTTCTTCAGTAGATTTAAATATACCTTCTGCACGTGACTCTTTTTTTCCAGTTTCCTTCCTCTGGCCCCTTTTTAGGACTGGGGCTGGTGATAGTTTTGCTCTTATTGCCAAGGGTTTCTACATTTTATGTTTGGTGTGTGGTTTCTCTACACTCACACCTCTGTAAATAAACCCTCCCCCAAATTCTCCTAACTGGAATGTGCCATATATTTCCTTTGGTACCTTCACTGGTATAGGTAGTGGCAGGATATGAAGGGAAATGAACAGATGAGAGATGTAGTTAGGAGGTTAAATTAGCAGGTTTGGTGATCATAAAAAGCATTACTTATAGACATAAAAATATTACAGTAACAGTGTTTTGATTTTTATTACTAACAAAATAGATGCCATAGCTATTAGCTGAGAATAATAATATTTGTGTTTATTGTCATTTACAGGTATTGTGATTTTCAAAAGCAGCAAGACTCCAACAGCAAAAGGGAGACAACAGTGATGGAAAAGTAATATTTGGGAATTCCACTTCAATCATCCCTTTCTCTACTTCTCAGTTTGCCTGTCTTCTTCTTCCATAAATCAGTTCTTGAATATCTTAACAAGAAGGCAAGTCATGTAATTCTAGATCCAAACTCTAGACAAAAACTTTCTGCAATTATTCTACCTGTTTTTCTAACACATACTCCTTGGTAGCATCCCCTGGGCTTTGCTCCTAAACCCTTTCTAATCATGGAGAAATACAAGCAAATCTATCAAAGGTCACCTGTGATATGTGCAACTCATAAATGTTTGGTGTTGACCCCGCTTTTAGCTGAACTGCACCTAAGCCATACCAGCATGGTAAGTTAAGCTTCTTTGGTGTTTTTAAGTTTCTCCTGAAGAAGATGCTGCAATTTTCTTTGATGAATTAAAATGCCTAATGATGTTACAGTCTATGCCCCTTCCTGATTTCTGTGGGGATTAAGATCAGCTTGCCATTATACGATGAATAAAAAATGTTCATTTCCCTGAAAACACAATCTTTCCAGAATTATCTGCCCCATTTCCTTGAGTTAACCTTTAGCTTCTGTAATAGTTTCCCATTGCTACTGTAACAAATTACCAAAAATTTAGTATCTTAAAACAACATACTTCTTTTTCCTCTTACAGTTCTGGAGGTCAGAAGTCCTAAAATTAGTCAACAAGGAGGTGTTCCTTTTGGAGGTTCTAGGTGACAATCTGTTTTCCTGATTTCTACTTTCTAGAGACCACTTACATTCTCAGCTCATAATCCTGTCCTCTATCTTGAAAACCAGCAGCATAGCATCTTCCTCTCCCTCTGTGTGTCTCTCTCTCCATCTCCATCTCCATCTCTCTCTCTCTCTCCTCTTCCATCATCACATTGCATATTGTCTTCTGTGTTTGTGACTCTCCTGCCTCCCTCTTATAAAGACCCTTGTGAATACATTGGGCCTACCCAGATAATCCAAGATAATCTCTGCACCTCAAGATCCTTAACTTAATCACATCTGCAAAGCCCCTTTTGCCTCATAAGGTAATATATTCACAGGTTCCTGGTATTAGAATGTGGACATCTTGGCGGCAGCAGGGGCATTATTTAGTCTACTCTAGCTTCATTCCTATTGGCTTATTCCAAATGCACCTTGTTTTTCCCAAATTCAGCCAATTTGTTCCTACTGCCTAAGGGTTCTGCTACTACCTCTCTACTTCTGAAAATCTTCCTATAATTCAATGGCAATCAAACAAATATTTTCTGGCCGGGCACGGTGGCTCACGCCTGTAATCCTAGCACTCTGGGAGGCCAAGGCGGGCGGATTGTTTGAGCTCAGTTTGAGACCAGCCAGAGCAAGACCCTGTCTCTACTGAAAATACAAAGAAATTATCTGGACAACTAAAAATATATAGAAAAAATTAGTTGAGCATGGTGACGCATGCCTGTAGTCCCAGCTGCTTGGGAGGCTGAGGCTGGAGGATCGCTTGAGCCCAGGAGCTTGAGGTTGCTGTGAGCTAAGCTGACGCCATGGCACTCTACTCAGGGCAGTAGAGTGAGACTCTGTCTCAAAAAAAACCAAACAAACAAACAAACAAAAAAACCAAATATTTTCTGAGTATAGTGCTAGACTTGGAGATAACAGTGGTGAACAAGACAGAGCTAATATAACCATTTCCTCTGAAACCTCCCCACTATGCTTTCTTTTGGTGGGAGCCCCAAGGAGGGGAGTAGATCTCTGGATTTTTACAAACTGCTTGAAGCTATGTGAAAGAAAACACACATCTCATCTTCAAGTTCTCACTGCCTCAATCATTTTCAACATTCCTGTGTGACTTCCTTTCCACATTCCTTTTAGGTTTGGAAGCTGGTATAAGATACATGTCTCTAGTAATGCTTTAAATGTTACAGGAAATAATCAAAGAAAGATTAATCAAAGACATTATTAATAATATCTTTGCAATCACAGAGGGGGCATGAGTAAAGAATATTTCTGGGTGATTTTCTTTATATTTAGGTACTTACCAAATGTTCTACGATGAAGATAGCTTTCTAATTAAGTAAAAATACAAAATAAAAAGGTGAAATATTTCCAGTTTCCAAGTCTTAAATTCAAATTCCATAATAACAATTAGCACTAGATTATGCATAGACCCAGAATACAAACCTGCTTCATAGTTTAAGCAATTGTTTGTAATCAGAATTGACTACATAAGTTGTGGGGCTCAGTGTAAAATGAAAACATAGGTCTCTTATTCAAAAACAGGTAAGAATTTCAAGTCAGCAATAGCAGAGCATTAAATGAAGTGTGGGCCCCTTCTAATTGCAGAGCCTTATTCAACTGCATAGGGTTTCTGCTCATGAAACTAACCCTGGTTGTAATTATTATCACATATAGACACAATGGTCTTTTCATTACATTAGGCAAAATCTAAGAACTGGAACTAGCTTTTGAGAATTTCAGTGATGAGAATAAACTTTACATGTGGTGATAATTATGTTTGCCACTTTTTGGTCTTTTCTTCTTCTTTATATAGTTTTGGTAATAATTATTAGTTTGACTATGTCTCCCTGATATTAAAATACTCTGGTTTCTCTTCAGATCGTATAAATCTTTCGCCTTTTACTAAAATTTATTTAAAAAATGTGAAACAGGCCGGGCGCCGTGGCTCACACCTGTAATTCTAGTATTCTGGGAGGCCGAGGCAGGTGGATCGTTTGAGCTCAGGAGTTCGAAACCAGCCTGAGCAAGCGCGAGACCCCATCTCTACTGAAAATAGAAAGAAATTAGCTGGACAGCTAAAAATATATAGAAAAAATTAGCCGGGCATGGTGGCACATGCCTGTAGTCCCAGCTACTCAGGAGGCTGAGGCGGAAGGATCGCTTGAGCCCAGGAGTTTGAGGTTGCTGTGAGCTAGGCTGACGCCACGGCACTCTAGCCTGGGCAACACACTGAGACTCTGTCTCAAAAAAAAATGTGAAACATTCAGTCAGTTACTTGGGTCATTCCCCAGAGCTAGGTATTTCATATTATGCAAAAAATAAATGGGAACTCAATTTTCAATGACTAGACTCAACCTCAGTGCATTGCCTCCAGAATGCCATGATCTACCAAGCCTGCCATCAGTAGATTGGAATATTTTCCTCAACTGAAAAACACCTTGAGTATGGCCATTGAGTTAGTGGTTGATTAAAATATGGGCCCCCAAGACTACAGAAATTTCTTCCTGGCTTTGTGTTTAAATGACTTTGAATAGTTTATTTCATCCTGCTATGAAAGAGAAATAAGTAAATTCTTCAAAGTCCCAGTCAAGAGAGGTACCAAATGAAGCCAATGCTTGGAGAGCCTCAGATCAAATATACCTGAAAATGCAAATCTTTCCCCACTTCTTCAGCTGTAGCTCCTATTTAGCTGAGGAGTCACCTCTCCCTAGAAGCTTTTTTTGATTTCCTTCCGGGCTGAGTCCCTGCTCTGTGTTTCTGTAGCAACCTGCACACATATCTATCATAGCTTTTCCCACACTGTGATAGAATTATATTTGAGTATGTTCTTCCCACCAGTCTATGGTAGACATGGAAATGTGCTGATCCCCCTTTGAGGGAGGACTCGCTGCCCAGCTGCAGGAAGGGTGGCCAGCCTCTTAGAGTCCCTTTGCCCTAGGTCCCTCCCTGGCAGCTCACAATCAATGACTGATCAAGCTGGAGGTATCCTGCCCAGCCAATTCAGCCAGATTTGGGATAACTTGGGCAGACAATTCTTATTCTAGAGCTCCCTGCTGGTTGGGGGACACTCTGACGGACTGGATTGCAGTTCTCCCTCTTAACTAAATCTCACTCCCCCATGTTCCTCTCCCAGGTGTTAATCCCCAATAACCACCACATACTCCAAACTCCACCTCATTGTCTGCTTCGGGAGAATCCATCCTATGACACAGACTCTGACTTTCTTGTCTTATTTGCCTTTATATTTGTGACTTTTAGCACCTTGCTAAGGCCACAGAACACATCCAATAAATGCTGGTTGAATTGAACAGTTTGCTATATAGACTTAAAAAATACAGTATTGTTCTTGATTTTCTCTCTCTCTGTCACAGAGAATCATATGATGAAAATCATTGTGAAGGTTTTAACATTGTTAAACATACAACCAATAAAGAAAAATGTAATAAAGTGGTGCTGAAATATCTTTAAACAAATTATTCAGCCAATATAATCTTTGTGTGTTATCTGTATAATTTTTAACATGATAACATCAGAATTTTAATATAGTATCAGACTTTGCCAGGCTCTTTATAGACTGTTAAAGCAGTGCCTTTGTTTAAGCCTTGGGAAAATGTTTATTTGTTGGTAGAAATGAAGACAATCCCCAAAGTGCTTTTTAATATGAAGAATGCAGCATGGATTCTTAGTTATGGATTTTCCTTGTGAAGCATTTTTGTTTGTTTTTGAACAAGATGCTTTAGAAGAGAAAGCAGGTGGGGAGAAGTGAAGGAAGGAATGAAAAGAAGAGATAAACGAGTTGTGAGCAATGTCAAGAGGCTGTGAGTGACGTTACAGCTGCTAAATCAGTTCCCACTGCATTTAGGATAGGAAATCAAATCGAAGGAAAAATCTGAAGAAAACAAAATGAGTGCCAAACAACATCCCCACAACCACCCTTCTGAAGATACCTCCCCCAAAGCCACAAAAAATTTCCTATCCAATAATCTAACATCATGCTGAGTATAGCAGCTTTGATTTCCAATTAAAAGACAGTAAATTAATTCAAATGCAATGAGTTTGCATCTCAAAAGATACCAGAACTTGAGGGAGAGGGGAGTTCGAGTGCAGAATGGTGAGAAGAAGCAAATTGGGGTAAGACTAAGTTGGTGAGATTACAACAGGATCTGATATAGAGGTGGTCTATTCAAAAAAGCAAGTTTATCAGTTTGTAAAATAATATCCACGTCTTCCTTTGAAAACAATGGACATTTTTATAAAACTAAGTGTTATCATTTTCAAATCCTTTACAAGTGTTTATTCAAAACAATGTTTCAGTCAAAACTATAGAGACAGTAAAAAGATCAGTGGTTTTGGGTTTGGGGAGGAAGGGATGAATAGGTGAAGTACTGGGGATTTTTAGGGCAATAGAACTACTCTGTATGATACTGTAATGGTGGATACATGCCATAATACATTACGTAAAACCGATAGAATGTACAACCCTAGGAGTGAACCCTAATATAAAACATGGGCTTTAGTAAATAATAATGTACCAATATCGATTCATCAGTTGTAATCAATGTAACTCACTAATGCAAGATATTAGGAAGAGGACATGGTGGGGGGAGAAAGGGAGTACACAGGAACTCTATACTTTTTGTTCAATTTTCCTGTAAACCTAAAATTTAAAAACAAACCCCATTTCTGTCTATGGTAATGACTGCTAAAATTAAGACGATCAAGTTTGGTTTTTGCCTGCCAAGAGCTCCTTCTTCCATATTTCTGCTTGTAGCCTCCTCCCATTTCCCATCTCAGTAAATGCGTAAATGACCCAGGCCTGGCCACTTTTCTTTGGTCACAGGAATTGGTCCAGATCTTATGAGTCAAAGCTGGACTGCTCAGAGATCTTCCCCGAGATTTTTCAAACTGGAGCTGAGAGAGAGGAGTCAGTTTTCTTTCCACTAGTAATCTGCCTGCAAACCCATGCTCCTTTGTGTTTAAGCTTATTTGAATTGGGTTTCTGTCCACTGTAACCAAAAGGAAAACAATGTCTTTGTTTTTTTCACTTTGAGTAAGTAACAATTTATTGGGTGCTTACTGTGTTCCAGACACTTGCTATATAGTATCTTATATGATTTTCACAGGAAATTTACAAGGGAACTACACTGTATATGTGAGGAAATAGGGTCTCTGAGAGATTAGGGAATATACTCAACATTGGACACTAATAAGAGGCAGGATTTGAACCCAGCTCTGACGCAATCCAAATCCCACGCTTGTAACCAATATGCAAAATGTGTACAGCAAACCTTCGTCCTCCACTGAAGCACAGTTTATTCAACCCTGGGCCATACCTATTGGAATCACTATTGAATCCACAAGCTTTGTTCTCAATCTGGATTCAAGCCTCCACTCGAATATTGACTATTAGTTTCAACCATGTAAAATTGTTGATAATTCGACTATTTTTGACCTGCAGAAATGGCAATTTCATTTAGTGCAGCCTAGTAGCTATGTGGTGTGGTGTGCTGTGCATTACCTAACAGCTTAGAGTCTCAGTTTCCTAAGCTGATAATGATGATGCGAGGCTTTACAGTGAGGATTTAGGTGCAATTATTTTATTTAGGAGAATTTTGCAGGAAACCCAGTGAGGGAATGAGGAAAGTGAGGCAAGGAAAGGAGAAAGCCAGCATAGGGTGTGTTGATGAGCAGGTTAGTACTGTGGACAAATGGGACTCAATCCTGCTGGGGATATTCTGAGAAACTGTGTAGAACACACCTTGAAAACATTCTCCCTGAGAGCCAAGGAAGCTGGGGTATTTATCCACCAACTCCTGTCACTCATTGAATGAAGGGTATTTCCTGGCACTTCCAAGCCCACACCTCATGCAGGCCCAGAAAGTTCCTGCACCTAGAGAATGTCCCCAGGCAAAGAGATGCAGGAAGCAGCGCTTATACCGAAATTTTCTATAGGTAACCTCCGAGGTGGGTCATGACAGTGATTACTACAGAGGATGTTGTCACCTACTTTATGGAATTTTTGATAAAGGTGAAATATATATAACACATAGTTGCCAAAATAGCCAATCAATTTAGTTGGACGGTGAGGGCCATATTAAATAAAAATACTCCATGATGTATCATAGATTTGGAGGTTCAGTGGTTGGATTTCTAGGTATTTTATCTGCTCAAATAAACATACCTATGTTGTAAATATCTGAATTCTCCTTTGTTTTACACATATGGAATCATACTGAACACACTGTTTTGCAATTTGAAACTTTTAAAAAATATATTTTGGGGCTGGGCATGACGGTTCATGCCTGTAATCCCAGCACTTCGGGAGGCTGAGGTGGGAAGGCTTGCTTGAGGCCAGGAATTTGAGATCAGCCTGGGCAATATAGTGAGATCCCCCTGTCTCTAAAAAAAAAAAAAATTAGCTGGGCATGGGTAGTACGCGCCTGTAGTCCTAGTTACTTGGGAGGCTGAGGTGGGAGGATTTCCTGAGCCCAGGAATTTGTGGCTGCAGTGAGCTATGATTATGCCACTGCACTTCAGCCTGGGTGACAAAGTGAGATCCTGTCTCTAAAGAAAGAATATTTTGGACTTTTTCTCTGTCAGTCCATATGGCTATATCTCATTTCTTTTAATACTTGCATGGTATGCATAGCATTTCATCACATAGATTTCCTATTATTTAACCTTTATGCTGTTAATGTTTAGTTAATGTATATTCCAGTTTTTGACTATTACAAAAATGCTGTAATAGACATCTTACATGCATATTTTTGTACCCTTATACAAGTATGTCCGCAAAATAAATTCCTACTAGTGTAGTTCTGTTGGGTCCCAAAATATGTACATTTAAAATTTTGATAAATCTTGACAAATGGGCCTCTAAGAAGCTTGCTCCTATTTGCACACTCACTAACAGTGTGCAAATTGCTATTTCCTCACACACATGACCATGCTGCTTGGTTGTTTAGATGTTATTTTGGGAGGCAGTTTACAGTAAGAGAGGATAGCAGTTGCTAATGGTGCCCTGCTTGAATCCCCTCACCATTACCACCTCAGAGCAATTGCCTTGAAGTTTTCTCTGCCCTCCAGGGCCTACTTTGCCATTCATGCAGCAGGCCAGAAGTGCAGGAAAATTGATGCTCCCCTGGGAGTATCACTCTCATCAATAGATGACAGGAACTGGTGTGTAAATACCCCGACTCCCTGGCTCCTTGTGTAGAATAACTCTAGGTATTTGTGCCCCATTGATTCCCAGAGTTCCTCAGTGGACCTGAATTCAAGTCACCTGCAGTGAAAACAGGTGGTTTTGTTTGGCCCTGTCCCTTTCCTGTCTCACTTCTCCACTCTGCTACTGGGTGTTTCATTTGCCTTCCAAATAAACTACTTGTACTCCAGTTCTTGTCTCAGAGTCTACTTCTGAGGGGCCCCAAATTCAGGCCTATGCCTAACCTACATTTTACTCTGATGAATTGTCCTTTAACTAATCCTTACTCTTATACGTAGTTTTCATAATCTCTGCAATTTACAATCCGTGGAATGATAGTAGAGTTGAATCCTAAGAGCTGACTTTCAAAACATCTCTCAAACTCAGAGCATTCATAATAAGCAGTGGAGATTTTAGCCTCAAATGATTAAAGCATACTTTTCAAAACAGCCACAGTCCTATTTATTCTTCCATAGCTCAAAAATAATCTTCCCCTGAAGTGTAGAAGTTGTTCTCATTTGAATGTTGTATTTTCTTCCTCTAGCATCCTGGATGTGACAGATGTACGTGCCCTTTGTCCTCTGGGATTTTTTAATATGCAACAATCGGCACACATGGCCTCCAGTTTTAAATTTTTACAACCCCTTATGGCCTCACCTGACTGTTGTGTTGAAAATGTTGAAAAGACCTAATGGTCTCTTTTCTTTGGCCTGATTCTGCCCAAGCAATGCGAGTGCAAATATTTAGGGTTCATTTGGATTCTCCAAACTTAAACCCGTCAAATAAGCAGTCAGTGACCAAACTGAAAAGATTTCTTTGTCCCTAGTGCATTGATTAAACACGGAATTCCATAAAGCTACTACTGTCCTGTGAATTGTGAGGTGACAATATTCACTGAATTAATTTGTTGCAACAAAACTTCCTAGGCTCCATTATATGTCATGACTTTTAGAGATAGAGCAGTGGCACTTTCTGAAACAAAATAATTTCATTTTAAAGCTGGAATTTAAATCACAATTTTTCTTTCAGATTTTAACACATTGCCACACTAGAAACCTTTTTTTTTCCTTGAGGCCACGGTGTTTTATCATGAAAATAGAATAAAAACTTCAAAAACAAAATAATCTTTTCTAATTTAATGAAAAATTTGTTATTTTTTTATTGTTTTCTATGCATGAGTTATATGCAATTTGAAAAATAGTTCACAAGGCTCCCAAGGTGAAGAGACGTGTGAGTTACATATGCTCCACGAGGCCTCAGGCTCAAAGCTAGCAAGAGTTAAATACAACTCATATGGCAGTTAATGTGTTAATTACTGAAATTTCCACCCTCTGAGGGTTGTGAGGGAGAAGAAGGGTCAAAAATAAAGGGCACATTTCAGAAATCAAATTCTTTAGCAACAGCGTGAGTGGAAAGGATGTATACAATTTCAGGAACAAACAGAGACCTGAAACCACTGTTGTCATAGCACCTACAAGGACATTTTTTATTTGCAAATGAAAAATAAAAGGGAGACCTTCCTAGAGAAATGCTGGAAGAGGGTACTTTGGAGCAGATTGTCCACCTAACATTAAAGGCCTAAAACTATTGATGGTCCATGAAAGTCTACTGGGTGGTTTGGTTCTGGTGCAAAATGGAAATATAGGGTTATGAGGGGAGTATACGCATAACAGAACAAGTAGTTTTGCTTGTTAGATATTCTCTGGTGTCAGCCTAGGTTCAGAGGGCATAATACAACTGTGGTTAAATCTCATAGTTTCTTGGCTCTGAAAGGAAGCAACGATGCCTTTAAAGACAGAGCAAACAGGAGACAGAGAAGCATCTTATCTGACCCTGTGGGCCTGCTCCTTTTTCTATGCTTACAGTTTCTTCCCCATCTGGTCCTTCTCCTGTAGCATTAACTACCACCAGGCTGCCTCTGAGGAGAGGGGATCAAAGAGGCTGTGATCTGCAGAAGTTTCTGTGTGTAAATCCTGGAAGCCTTTAATGCAGATGCTGTCTGGAAGCCCAAGCTTTGAAAACTTTGATGTTGAAGGTTTGAGGATAAACTTGGTTTTCCTGGCACTAGACAGACCCCATGTGGGGCACGATGACTGATACCTAAATTCCTTCTCTGTCACATGTTCTGCCACCGAGGCAGTGACCGCCTCCACACCGGATTCAGCTCCCAAGAATTCCAGTTGCTTTAAGAAAACAGAGAATGGATGGTTGTTTACTGGGTTCTAGTTAAAAGTACAAAGATATAAGCTCTGTAGAAAATGTTAAGTTTCAGGAAAGTAAACTGAATCTGCTTGCCATAAACCAAAAGTTGTAACTTCTTTCGTTTAAGTGATTTTCTCATATTTTCACTCCTGGTTCCATTAGACTTCTTACACTGTTTCATACTTCATTTATTTAAATTCTAAATGTTCTATGCCTCACACTTTTCTTAGTAGCTTCTACTCACCTTTGTTTTTTCTTTGCTATCACCTTTTGGGACTTAATAGGCAGTGACATAAATTTCAAGATTTGTTCCTCAAACAAAAATTTCAGAAATAACTCATGTCCGTTGCCAAGTAAATAAATTTCTGTACACAAATATTTTCTATCTCTCTCAAGCCTCTTCTTCCCCTCCTCTTGTACTCTTTTATCATGCAAGTATACCACCCATATGTGTATACATATATATTCATATTCATATGGTTTGAAAGGCAAATAGGTACACACGTCTATATAATGAAAAGTTTCCATTTAATTCCTACTTTCAGCCACCCAGTTCCTCTGCCCAGAGGTGTTCATGTTACCAGTTTTAGTGTGTGCATGTATATATTTCCAGAGATATCCTATGCATATACAAGTTACATGCATATACATACATGCACACACATACATTACATGTATACATATGTCTATGTTTCCTTCCCGTTTCTACAAAAATGGTAACATATCATGCATACTGCTCTGCATCTTACTCTTTTCCACTTTACAAAATGTGAAATAATCCCATTTTAATACATAAAGAGCCCCTTCATTCTTTATTATGGATTTCTAGCATTACATTGCATGAATGTGTCATGGTTTATTTAATCAGTCTCTCATTGATGAAAAATTAGAATGTTTCCTTCTTTTTTAATTACAAATGGTGCTGAAGAGCATAACTGGGCATGTGCTTCATTTTTCTTATCATCAAATATATTTGTAGGAGACATTATTAGAAGTAAAATTGCTAGGTTAAAGGTTATGTGCTTTTGTAATTTGGATAGATGTGGCCCAATTGTCCTCCACGGTGTTATTCCTGTTTGCTGGTGTTATAGTCCCTTCTAAGCACCACCACTGTATCTGAATCACACTTGCACATTTGTCTGTTTTCTACTCATCTGCCACACCCAGGACCCTCTTACATCAGTGACTCTTTTCTTGTTTTTGTCAAGCACATATCACAAAAAAATATTTTGTTATTTTTCTGAATAACACTTTGAAAAGCAAAGAAAAAATGAAAATTGGGATCAAAAGACTCGGGTGCAAGTCTTAGCTATATTTCTTACATGCCTTGTGCCATTGGGCAATTTACTCATCTACTGTGAGCCTGGTTTTTCTCATCTAAAAAGCTGGATAAGGCCCCCATCTCAAAAACGTTGTGAAAATGAAGAGATACTGGGTAAGAAACACCCAGTATTGTCCTGACACTCAGTAGGAGTCCCATAATTGATGGTTCCTTCCCCTCTTTGTCCTATTTTGGTGTTCTTATTTTTAAGAACAGGTGTAAGATTTCTGAGAGTATGAAATGATAAACTACATGTAAATGTTTTGTAAACTATAAGTGATAGGCAGAATTTTAAGATGATCCCTAATGTCTCATATCCTTGTATGATCTCCTCCCCTTAAGAGTGGGAGGGACTTATAAATATGATGGGATATCACTCCCATGATTATTTTATGTTATATGGCACAGCTGACTTTAAGAAAGGGAGATTGTCCTCAGTGGGCCTGACCTGATCTGGTGAGCCCTTTAGGGCCAAGAGTTTTCACTGGCTGATCACAGAAGAGGACGGCAGAGTGACACCATCTGGCTGGCCCGGAAGAAAGCAAACATTCATGTGAACTGCCTATGGAGCCACATGGCAAAGACCTGCAGGCAGCCTCCAGAAGCTGTGCATAGTTTCCGGCCAACAGTTAGCAAGAAAATGGGGATCTAAGTCATACAACTACAAGGAAATAAATCCTGCTAACAATCAGTGAGCGTGGAAGAGCATCCCATACCCATGATGAGAACCACAGCCCTGGCCAACTCCTTGATGTCAGCCCTGGTGAGACACTGAGCAGAAAAATCCAGGCACACTGTGCCCAGACTCTAACCTACAGAACTATGAGATAATAAATGTGTGTTATTATAAGCCACTAAGTCTGTGGTAATTTGCAGTGCAGCAATAGAGAATGAATACACTATATGAATTCTATGTCTGTGAGATAAACCAGTGATGAGATTCAATGGAGGCCACAGAAAACAAAAACTCATATTTTCTATCTTTTAACATGCCACTAGCATCATTTCATTTGTTTTGGCTCATTTGATGCTTATTTTCTTCCTAGGAGCCAATTTCCCCAAGCAGAAGAATGTGCATGGCACCTTAATATTCCTTCTACATTTTTAGGGCCTTGCATGCATGAAATGTCTGTGGCTTGCTTCTAAGAAAACATTTTTTTTTCTCAAAACAACTTTTGATTAATTTGTAATTTAACCATGCTATGTTTCAAATAGCAAAATCTGATTTAAAAAGCACCGATGTGATTTTTGATAAGCTTCATTCTGTTACTCAAAAATGGTAGAACTAACCTTTCCTAAAAGAGTAAACTGAGGATTCCATGTTCTGATTTGGTTGTTGTTCTTTATTATCTATTAATTTTGCATCTGTTTATATATTTTCTACCTCTTATAAAGATAATTGCTTGTTCTAAATAAGATGAGCAACTAGTTGTGAGTTTTCTAAAGAGAAAGCTATTAGGTGACTTTAACTGATATCCGTGATGTCCATAAGAACAAAATTATGAATCCAGAGAGCATGTAGAAGCTTAATTTGAAAGTTTATGAGGGGTATAAGACTAGCTATTATATAGTAACAATTATCTGAGAGATAAAACTGATAGATCCCATAAATGTTTTAAGTGTGCTGGCTAAGACTTTTAACTTTTCAAATTATCATCTTAGTCTGGTTTTTTAAAACCCTAAAAATTAAAACAGTTATTCATTAGAATATATTTAATAAGAACAATATAATAATCGGATATGTTTTGTCTAATTTCAAAAAGTGATGACATTTTGGGGTACAATATTTGCTTGAAATTTTATAATTTTGCATTCTGATTCCACACGGTAACATGCAATCTTGTGCATTAAACTATTTGTAGGACTTAAAAAAGGATTTGGTATACACATATCCTGATAATATCTATCTCTCATACAGGGTTCAAAAAAAGGCGGGGAGCAAATTTCTAGATGATGCTTCTACCCTGGTTATTAACTTGATGGATTAACTGATTAGGAGCTTCTAATATAGATGTCTTGTATCTGGCAGTGATAGATGGTGCTTATGTGTATTTTTTATTCTAAAGGTATTGATTGTTTAAAAATTAGTTTTTGATGGCTTAACTTTCCTAAATAAGAAAATGAAAGTGTCAACGCACGGGCAATCTGCTTCTATAGTGGTCGATTAGCATCTAGTTAATAGACTTCGACTGTTGCCTACTTACCTTACTTTTCCCTTTGGAGCTCAAGGGATTCTACAATTAATCCTCCTAACATCCATTTACACTTGATTTAGAACAGGTGGTGGTATCTTCATTTCACAAATAAGACACTTACGCATAGAGAGGTTAATGATTTGCTGACAAGCCAGCAACAAAACTGGGCTGGCGGCCCTCATGGCGGCTCTCCCGGCGCAGCATTCTCTGCTCCACACCCTCATGCTTTTGCTTTTACAGTTATGCTTTCAGTGAAGCTGGCTTTCATCATAAACCTCATGCTTGCTTTGGGGATAAAAATGGAAAACTAGACAAAGCGGGCCCTTTATAATATTGTTTTTATCATATTATTTGAATAGTCACTGGTCAATATTTGTATTTATAAAACTATTTCTGTTTAGGACTTTGTCCCCACTTTATTTATTTTCTTTTTTTTAAATATCAGAATATTATGGGGGTACAAACATTTAAGGTTACATATAGTGCCTTTGCACCGCCCAAGCCAGAGCTGCAAACGTGCCCATCCCCCAGACAGTGCGTCTTGCACCCATTAGTTGTGAATTGACCCATTCCCTCCACCCACCTCCCACCTGCGCGGCACTTGATGAATATTACTTGCATCTGTGTACATAAGTGTTGATCAGT
>CAUYSK010021990.1:0-40150 GCA_963575035.1 Avahi laniger | reverse complement strand
CAATTAATTTCTTTCTATTTTTTGGTAGAGATGGGGTCTCGCTCTTGCTCAGGCTGGTCTTGAACTCCTGAGCTCAAACAATCCGCCCACCTCGGCCTCCCAGAGTGCTAGGATTACAGGCGTGAGCCACCGCGCCCGGCCTAAATCTTTTGTTTTTAAGCCAGTATTCTTGTATATGTGTCTGGTTCCTTCACTACATGGTATTTTTGAGGGCAGGAATCATGCCCTATTAATATCAGTTTCTCTACAGTTGGCACAAACACCGTATATTATTAAGTAGTTATAAATGCTTGCATAACTTAATTGAATTAATTTCATTTTAGCTCCATAACAGAAAAGCATAGCATAATATTATGGGCTGAATTTTGTCTCCACAAAATTCCTATGTTGAAGGTCCTAGCCCCTAGAACTTCAGAATGCAACTGTATTTGGAGATAAGGCCTTTCCACAGATAATTAAGGCAAATAAGTCATCGAGTTGAGCCCTAATCCAATATGACTGGTGTCGTTACAAGAAGAGGGGATTTGGACGTTGGCATACGCAGAGGGACAACCATGAGAACACGCTGGAGGAAGATGGCCACCTACAAGCCAAGGAGAGAGGCCCCAGAAGATATCAGCCCTGCTGACAGCTTGATCTTGTATTTCCAGCCTTCAGAATTGTGAGGAAATAAATTTCCGCCTCCCAGTCTGTGGTACACGGCTTGGCAGCCCCAGCACACTAATGCAACTGCTCTGGCCATGGCCCCCTCGCATGTGCCGTGTCTAAGTTACTGGTTTCTCTCTTCTGTTTTGCTTTTCTTCCTTATTCTCAGTCTGCAAATCTTTTATACCAGCCATCCACCACCCCTCACCACTGCTTTTTCTTTAGAATTTGTATTTTGCCACGTTTACCCACCCATGTGATTTCTCTCTATAGCTTTGCTATTTTATCAGTCCTGTTCCAAGCTTGCTTCCCTGGTTCTGCCTTGTGGCTTTTCTTTTATTTTAAATTATTGTCTGATTAGGGTTGCCAAATTTAGCAAATGAAAAATTGTTCCTTATTTATCTGAAATGCAAACTGAACTAAGTGTCCTGTATTTTATCTGGTTGCCCTATGTCTGATCCTTTACCCATCGCTATAGTCTTCAGGGCCCTTGTGGTGGCATGATTAATTAAGAAATGGGGAAAAATTTATGCCTGCACTTTAAAAAAATTAGTATCAAGACTCACAGAAAGGCATTGAATTCAAATTCTGTCATTGCCACTAACTTTCCAAGTAGCATGAAACAATTCATTCTATCATTTAGAGTCTTCGTCTGGAAACAATTAGTGCATTCTTTATCAAACCTGGATGATGAAGGGAAGACTTAGTCTCACTTTATGTACAGCCATGGGCTACATAACAACTTTTTGGTCAATGATGGATTGTATAGATGACGGTGGTCCTGTAAGATTATAATACTGTATTTTTACTGTTCCTTTTATGTTTAGATATGTTCTGATACACAAATATTCACCACTGTGTTACAATTGCCTACAGTATTGAGTATAGTAATATGCTGTACAGGTTTGTAGCCTTGGAGCAATAAGCTATACCATATAGCCCAGGTGTGTAGTAGGCCATACCATCTAGGTTTGTGTAAGCACACCCTATGATGTTTGTTTACACATCAATGAAATTGCCTAATGATGTATTTCTCAGAACATATCCTTGTTGTTAAGGGGTGGATGATTGTATATCTGTCTAGCCAGTTCCTCTAAATGGTTGGGCTTTTTATTATTTTTTAAATTTTTAATCATGCTTCCTCCAACCAGAAATGAGGCAATGTCAAAATGCTAGTTTGTCATATTCTCCATCCCATCTATAGCCCTCTCCACCCCCACCACTTAATTCCAAGGAGTGTTTTTCCATTCATTCCTTTGGTATGAGCCATTGGAAACATATTCACAAACCATTTACAACCCCCCCCCCATAACCCTATTCCCCACCCCTGCATCGGCCTCTTCTACAAACAATTCTTTTGGAGAAAGAGGCTAAATTGTTTACCTACTTCATAAAGCTATTCTGTAAATAAACCAGTTTAAGTTTTGCTTGTGATCTGCTTTTTTATTCAAAGAGCTGAATCAATGGTATGTTTTGTGACTCTGCTTAAAGGAGACACAGTTAAGAAGTTTAATGGAGACAGCATGGGCTGTACAGCAGTTGCCCAGGCTCGGTAGATGTCAATTAACTCCCCAATGTTCCCTTTAAGACAGATGTTCCCTAGGAAACTTGCCAAAACACATGCATGTTCTGTTAGGAGTGAAGAAGTTAAATAGAAAGCCACTTCCTCCTTTCCCTGAATGCATGCTTGAAAATCAGAAACTATAATTAAATGCATATGTGGCATTTTTCACAATATGTTAGGTTGGTGGTTCTAATTATTATCATACGTACCATATTTGATCTGGTAGAACATGTGAAAATGTTTATATACTTTTACATTATGGTTTAACAACACATATAAACATTTAGGTACAAAAGGATTATAAATTTTGTTAAAGGCATTGAATTACTGTCAAAAAGAGAGAAACTTTAGCAATTATCCCTGTATTTTTTGCAAACCTTTTGTCACAGAACAAACTGTTTCAGAAAGTAAAACTGTAGGAGAACACAAATTGAGGAAATGAAACTGAAATGTGTCAAATAAACAGAATATATTTTGTAGAAGCAGTCTTTTAGGGCTCTGCAATGATCTGAAAATTTGGGGACCAGACCTGGTTCCGAGCTCATCTGTCTCTTGCTCTGCTCATGAAAGGTGAAGAAGCAGAGAGGGAGGGGGTGGGAATTGCCCCACGTCACAGAGCAGACTTCTGTCTGTGAATTACCAAGAACCTACTATGTTCCAGGCACTTTTCATATATGAATTCTAATGTTTGCAACAAACTGGCTCTCACATTACAAATGAGGAAACCGGTTCAAAGTTTTAGGTAGCTTTGCCATTGTCGTTTAGCTGATTAAAGGCAGAACCTGGAGTGACAGCCAAACCCAGAGAGGGGAATAAAAGCTCTTCTCTCTACATCTGGGGATGAGGGTGGGCGTAGTCTGAGCTTCCCTTCCAAAGTGTTAGCGCGAGAGTTTTTGTGATTGTTATGTCTGTGGCTTGTACTAACTTTCTATTGCTCACCAGAAAGATGGCGAATAGTATGCAAACTAATGTTTGAGTAAATTTACATGTCATCAGTTCATAAAATGTCAAAGCCGGAAAGACTTTTGAAGGGCATCTAGTCAATTGCCTTCATTTTAAAGATCACAAAGCTGAGATCAACTAGCTATGTGAGTTTGGATCAGCAGCAACAAGCCAGGGTGTTTTGGAAATACTGCCCTCTGGCATCCTCATAGCTCCAATGTTTGGAGAGAGGGACGGGCAGACGTAGTCCAGGTTCGGTCGGCAGTCTCTAAACATGAAGTCAAGGGGAATGATCTGGTTAGGTTGTCCCATAAATTGCTGCAGAGGTAGAGAAATAATTCCTAGGATGTTTAAGCACAGATAACTCAACTAATTTGAGCAGTTTCTATTTTTTTTTTCTTAATGTAGAGTATCAGTTAATCAAACTCAAACTGCTCCAGCTAATGTTGGCTATTTCCTACCTAACTGATAGGGCTGGAGTGCCCACCGGAGGGAGCCTCTGCAATCCCCAGTTATGGCTGCAGATGAGTTTTGTGGTTAGAAGGAAGTTAAGATGCCCTGAAGTCTAGACACAGAGACTCATCTTTAAAAGTGGACAAGGAGCTGTGGAGAGGGACAGTTATAAAAGCACAGCTCAGGATCTGCCGGATTAGCAATGACTACAAGCAACCGCCCTATTGCTCCCTTCTGACTTCAACTATTAGAGGTAACCACTGTGATTTATAGAAAGATGGGAGTAGAGATCAGCTTCCTTCCTTCCTTCCTCCTGTTCCTCTAATGCATTTTGAAGTTTGGTGATATCACAGGAGCCACTTTCATTCATTTCTAACTGTGAAGCAGATCACAATTACCCATTATAACTGCAAAGTAGCTTTTAAAAATCACATTTTAGAGAGTGTTTTTAACACCATATGGTTGAGTACTGACAGGATACAGCACAAAGGAAACAGAAAAGTGTTTAGTGACAGAAGCATTTTCATGAAATCCACCTTTTCCTTCTCCTGCCTTCCATCTCCAAGGCTGTTTAGGACAGGGATTAATGTTAGCGCTCAGAACGGGACAGCATTGCTGATCTCCCAAGGAACAAGGCGTGTGTGCAGACGGGGTGACGGGGTGCCATCCAGGACCGCCTGTTCTTTGCATCGTGTTCACACGAGGAATGTTCCTTAGTCTTTCTCTTCCGGTCCGTTATTCCCCAGGCCCTCACTCCTTACGGTCTTATTTTTAAAATTCTTTCCCTATTAAAGTGCATCTATAGGGGCAAAAAGCTAATTATATGTAGGATATGAGAAACTACCTCAAAAGATGATTCACTACATCCCCAAAGGCACCCAAAATTAGGCCATCACAGTAGATTTAAGTATTTATTGAGACCACACTGAGTGCAAGTGCTGACTAAGAGCTGCGCAAAGTACAACAGCATCCATAAGGAAGGGGATGGATGTTGACTGGGAGTGGCGGATCGCTGGCACGCGTTAAAAAGCATGCTCACAGGAATCTGGCTCACTAGGAAACAATCCCATTGCTGCCCCGAGACCTTTGCCACAGACAAGCAGTATCTCACAGAAGCTTCACAGCAGCCCCCAGAGGAAAAAGTAGCTTCCCTCAATTAATAGATTCGGAAACTGAGGATCGGAAAAGTGAGATAATTTTCCCAAAGGCACACAGCTAATAAAGTAGACCCAAGTTATCTGACTTCCATGTCATATTTTATAATTAAATTAAAAAATATATGTACCACGATTTTGAACTTCTGGGCAAGACAGTGGATTGAGTGTATTAAATAGTTGTTTAATTATCCTATGGTGAAAGAATTCTAGAAAGCAGATAGAGGAGACTCAGGAGTATGTGCCTGGCAGCCCTCAAATCAGAGAAGACAGGGCTAGAGACAAGAGCAGACCAAGCACCACACGATGGGAAAATCTGCATTGCACAAAAGCAATAGGACACCTTCTGGACAAAGACCTTCTGGATAGGGCACCACTAGGCTCATTTGCACGGGCCGTAACAAACATGCGATAGTACTTTGGGCCAGAGGTAAAGTCACCTGCAATGACTGCCCAGTGTTCTGACTCAAACTCTCTTTCCACTACCCCCAGGTGCAGAATACCAATGCTAGTCAAATAAAATTATGGTAATTCTAGTTTTTTACATTCTTCATTTGAAAATAAAAGAATTGGATAGAAGCCAACATTAATCTCAACTCCAAATTTATTTTAAATCAATCTTGGATAAACATAGACTGCCTTATGCAAGGATGAGCAAGAAGAAATCACCATGCTTTGAAACTATATTATAGTTAAAAAGCAAGGGACAATTCTAAGATCATCACAGGTGTCCTCCTTTGAAATAGAGTGACTACAAGGCAAGGAAACTTTGATTTGTTTTTAAATTCTAACTTGGGTTCTCTTATACACATAGGAGAACATTAAATCAAATAAAATACAGTATTAAATCATAAAGAGAAAAGGATCAAGGATAAGAAAATTTGTACAATGTGAAAGACATGTTTCATGATTAAAAATTATAGTGTTGTCTTTCCATGACATGCTGGATATAACAGAAAATGAGTTTTGCAAAGTAGAGGACAGATTTAATATCCTAATATAGAGTTCAGAGGAACAAGGTAAGGAGATTCTGAGTGAAAGATGAGAGGCAAGGATATCAGCTCCAGTGGAATACATAGGATATATATTTAGAATTTTCATTTCTGTATGTATGTATCCGATATTTCAGACATCCAAGGGGATCAGAAAATGTGATATTTAAATAATTCTTGAAAGTTGTTCCTGAAAACAACTGTTTGAATACAGGCTCTAATAAATTAAGACACAAATCAAAATAAGAAATTCAAGAATGGGGGACTATGGGTATAAAAGATGTGGAGTGGGCAGTGAGATGGGTTAAACAGAGTCTACATAATTCCAATATGGTTATAAAACTTAATGCAAGTGTGAAAATGGTCTTTTAAGACTAGATGCATAATACAAATGAATAGCAATGGTGTTTAAATAAAATCTCAGTTATATGTGTTATACATACAGATATACATTTTTAGATATGTACACCTCTATGTACATATTCAAAAATCTGTATCAGATAGGTCTGGGTTTGAACCTGGATTTACTACTTCGTTTCCTGAGATCTCTGGCAAATATCTTTACAATATTTGCATATATACACACATACACCCTAAACACATGTTTAACACATATACAACAGGATGATTCAACAAAATGTTAAAAATAGTTATTTCTACTTAACAGGAGTAGGTGAAAATTTTATTTCCTCAATAAATTTCTTGACTGTCTCAAGTTTGCAAAGTGAGCATTTATCACTTTAATAATCATAAAATGTCATTAAATAGAAGAATAGACATACTAAATATTAAAACTATAATTTTAGCTCAGGATCTTTTCTTCTAAAAATCAGATTGGCACAATTAGAAACCTGGGTTGTGTTTTAGTTGAACCTGTATTGGTAAGTTTAGTAATGACAGATGCTCTTCTGGGTTGAGATATAACTTGGAATTTCAACATCACATCATTAGAATTATTGACATTGCTGAATGTGCTATTAATTATTGACATCATTGAGAGGCAATGGGGATGGTGGCTGAGAACATGGGCAGTGGGTCAGACGGCCTAGGCCTTTCTTCTGCCCAGTCCTCACTTACAACATGTTACTCAGGGTGAGATATGTAACCTCTCTGGGCCTCACTTTTCTATCCTGTAAACTATGAATAATAGGAGTGCTTATCTCATAGGTTGACTTGAGAAAAAAGCCAGAAAATGGCTGGTGAGGAAGCTGAAAGTTAGGGAAGCTGCAGAGTCAATCTTCAAAGGGAGAGGCAACCAACTGCAGAGCCCTGCCCCATCGCCTCTGGTTCCTCCCTAGCCCTGGAAACCAGTCCTAAGGCTTAGGTTCCTGTCAATTACTGACTTCATCCTCCAGTCTAGATTGAAATTGTATCTAGTGCTTTACTCCTGACACCAGCTTTCTTCCATTTATGGACGAATCATTCATTTAAGGTTTTTTGAAGCTTTGTTCTATGACATTTGTAGTTACCCTATTTGACCACTTCAAGTTTCTATTCAGCACAACACCTACATATTATGAATGAAATAGGAAAGCATAAGCATGTGATTTTTATTTTAAGTCTGAAAAACATATTAGACAGACATCATAGCCAAGGGTGGCTATGGCCAAGGGCTATGGCCTCTTAAGCTCCTTTAAATTCTTACAATGGCAGTAAAAACTCTCTGTGTAGACAAATGGATCTGTAGAGAAATGGAAGGTGAGTCACAGCCACTGTGCCAGAGACTTTTGGATTTATTTTGTAGTTGTTACATTGAGAATATTCACTCTTCTCATTCTTCATTGGCTGCTTTGTTCTTTTGGCTTCTGTCCCTCTTGCCCAAGTAGAATCAAGTCTGATTACTAATGGTTGGCCCATTTCAGGCTGTCATTTGGAGGTAATTAATTTGGACAGCAAGTATAAATCTAGCATTCATGGGGCTGACTTGAGGCTCAGTTAACTCACCAGATGAATTATTTCATTTTTAAGCAGCTTCCTAAGACCCATTTATAAGACAGGTGTTTAACCTCCAGTCCCACGTCTGACTCAGTCCCACGATAGTACCAACTTTCCCAAAGTATCAATAGATGGTGTGATTTTTTATTTAACTCTCATCAAGCCAATTGTTTAATTAATTTTATCTTTTTTTTTTTTTAGGTCCAAAAACTTTCAAGAGCTATAAACCAGAATAGAACTGGGAAAGGAAATGTTTAATTATTCTCACATCAGAAATTGAAAAATGCTATATAATTGATCTTGCTCATGGAGCAATTATTAAATATATACACATGTCAACAGCATATATTTTATATTAGGGAACTATGTGCTCAATACCCAAAATGTACTCCCTCCGAGAAGCATACAGCTCTTAAAATGTTGCTCACAAAATGTTTGCAGTGGTATATTAATACTTTTGCAAATGAATAAAATTTGCAATTGGCAACTAAAAATTTTTCAAGGACATCCTCAAAAGGAGAACATCATATTTTCAAATCTGAAACAGATGTGCAAGTACTTGAGGCTCAGTTCCTTGAGGCCCTTTTTGTACTGTGAAGTATCACCCAGATGTTGCTACCTGGAAGGCCTTCAATGACTTGCGTACTTTGTCTAACATAATAGGAGAATGACCCAGCTTCTTAGTTCAGAGGAGCAGCACAAATGTAGCAGAAAATGCAATCGTGCAGCAGGGTGGCCAGTCATTGGTCTCTGTTTTCACCTTGGTAATAAACGGAATCATGTTGTCTCACTAAGGATTGTACTTTTGTGCTCTATTTATTTTTGTCATGCTCCACTGCCATACGGTTAGGCAAATGGACAGAAGTTAACCTCAACCTCTCCATCCTCCAGAAACACTTTAGTCTGTTTCATCTGATTTAACATCAGCGCATATGTGCCTTACAAATCTTTGTTAAAGACCACTAACCTTAATGTTCTGAAAAGGGCACTGCTGAATCTGATGAATTTAAAACACAGAAAGATGAAAACCAAGAATTTCACAAGATTGCTTTTGTTAAATACATTTTATTAGTCAAGACTGCCAAAACGGGGACTGTATCAAAGGTAATGCTACTACAAAGAAGAAAAGTACTTTTCTTCCCAAAACATATGTTTTGCAGCTGAGCCCTGCTCTCGGTTTTGAATCTTGTTTCATGTGGCAGTCTGATTCTCTTTTTTGGCTCAAAGCCCAAACATCTCTGATGATACCTTCCCTATCTTTCCAAGCTTTAGAGTCAGACACTGAAACATTAAACTGAACACAGTAAAATATTAACATGAGATTGAGTCTCTATACAATAAAGAGCTTAAATAACATGCTTACCCAAAGGAAAAAGTAAAACAAGTTATTTTTGTTATTTGGAAAACCATTTGGGGATGTGTGGTGTGTGCGTGTGTGGTGTGTGTGTGTGTGTTTTCCATAAATATTCCTTCTTCTTTATTTTGAAAAGTGAGTGAGGTGAGAAAGGAAATGCAAAGAATGGAAAAGGATGGGGAATTTTTGAAAATTGGCAGAACAAAATGTGACGATTCAAAAAGTGTTGATGGATAGAGAAAGGAATGTCACAGTACAAGGAAGAAAGGTTAGTGTTGTTAACAGAAATTTTTAAGGTGCATATGTATTCATGCTAATTCAATTGAAATAGATGTAACTGTTTCTGGAGGATAAAAAGGTTAAGGTTGGCTTCTACATGTTCTGCTAACCATATGTCAGTGGTTTATGACTAAAATAATTGCTGCAGTGCTTCCTCCACTCGGAAGGAGAGAAACTGTAGAGAAAAAGGAGCACATTTGCAGGCTTGCTCTTTCATGAGGTTTTATGTTTCCTTAGTGAGTCTGACCTTGTTCTTGATGAGTTTGAATCCTATTTTTGCAAGTTTCTTCTCCATGCTCACAACTCCACTCAGTTATGGAGGAGACTGACCTTCTCATTCTGAACTATCTCTCTATGAACCCTAAATTTCCATAGGTCTTGTCGTCGGTGGGTAACAAATGAGATTGTACAAACATTTGCACTGAAATTTCGTTAAGCCGCAATCCCTATCTGCTCCAACAGCACTTCAGCTTCTCCAGCTCCTCCCTGCACCACCACACCTTCAGCTGTTCACTGATGGCCCCACGGGTTCATGAACAAATCCACTCACATGGTAGCCATGGTGCTCTACAATGACTCGTCACTGGTCCGTGAGGCACCACAGTCTCTCCACACTTTTGTGGACGCAGGAGAGCTCCTGTCTGAGGATCCATTGCTCTTCTGGGACCTACAGGCACTAATGTGCTCCTCAAGCCCCTACAGCTGCTCTCTCTCCTCCTCCCCTAAGAACCGAAAGATTTTTTTCTCTTTGAGTTCTTTACTGAGTCCTTTTCTGTGGCAGAATTATGAAGATAGTACATTCTTCTCTGGAACACTATTGGAAACACTCCTAAATAGAGTTGTTTAGGCCATAGTAGGCTGTGGCTTTCAGTAAAAGTGCTCTTTTAGTTTTATTTACTGAATTCTCCAGGATTCGGATGTCCTAGAAATTGAAGCTAGAAGTATAGTCATATGGTAGACAATGTAATCGAAATCAATACTCTTCACCAAGTATCTACTCTATATTCATGAAGCTCAGCCTGCCTGGTTTCTTCTTTCCTTTAAGAGATCTCTCAGGCCTCCTACCAATGGGTATTCCTTGAGTGATCTATCAAGGACTTGATAGATCTATCAAGGACCAGATCTATCAAGAACTTCCTGTACTCTATCAGAAAGTGGTGACCTCTTGTGAGTCTCCCATCTCATGGTGGTATGAGGTACCAGACATACCAAGGCTACAATTCTCTTAAAACTTAGGCCAGTTTTTAGGTGCGGTTAGGTTGGGTGAGCCTGGAAGGCTTTGCAAAGCCTTTGCAGAGCTCAAAAGTCATTTTCCCGGCAGCTAGGAAAATGGTCAAGGCAGGCTTTCCAAACTGAGATGACTGCTCCTGAGGAAGGGGTTGTAACTCCCTAACTGGCTATTGAGAGTGAACTCCGCCACTCTTGCATTATCCCTGCCCTCTGGTGTCTGGTTGTAAATGGGTGCCTGAACACTCCCCAATCAATTTTTATGGCATGGGGGGGTGGGATCTTCTCACCAGAGGACCCCCGTTGTCCAATAACATGGCTTTCCTGGAAGGGGATTGGCACTACCCCAGATCCTGGCTTCTCGGACCCCCACTGGATTCTCTCCTCAGTTCCACCCACATGGGCTCCCTCCCCTCCCTAGTCCAGCATCCAATTCTCCCCCCTCCACCCCCCATGCCCTAGCAACCCACTAGAGTCCTGAGGGCATGAGGATCAGCTTGCATGTCTGACCCCAGGAATGCATCTATAGGAAGTGTGGGCAGGGAGATCCCAGACTGGGCATGCTGGGTCCACTGCAGGTCCTCAAGGGGAAAAGCATGGGCCCCACTCTCTGTGGAAACCTCAACCTGGAAGACACGCCAGCCGGGGAGAGGGAACCACTCAACAAATTCTCAGCTCAAACTGCTCCACCGGCTGCAGTCAGTGGGGGGAAGGGGGAGGAGGATAAGAGTCTGAATGGAAGAAAGCCAGCTCTCAGGCCTCTACAGTCACTCTCTTTGGAGGGGAACCCCCCACGGAATGTCCTAGCTCTAGAATTATGCAAATTCTCCCTGCAGTTGTCACAGTGCTTGGGCTTGTGGGGGTGGAAAAGCTTCCAAGTAACTTGGTAGCCCACAGATCACCAAAGGAGTGTGAGAGGGAGAAAGTGATCCATCCTACCGCTTCACTGGGCTCCCTGCCGCTCTGGTGTGATCCTGACCAATATCTTTTTTTTCTTTTTCCTTTTTCTTCTTTGCTTCACAATTTTCCTCTATGAGGTCCCCAGCAGGCTCTAGTACTTCTTCCTCTGAACTACACTTGAGCTGTGTCCTTTCTCCCCTCTCCTTTATCTGATATCCATCTTTCCCTCTGGGACAGTCTGGTAAGTGATGTCCCTAGTCAGCCATCTTGCTGACTAGGGACATCACTAAGATTTTTTTCAAAAGAAGATGGAGAAATGGCCAAAAAACATATGAAAAAGTACTCAACATCACTAATCATAAGGGAAATGCAAATTAAAGCCCAATGAGATACCACCTTACCTCTACCAGAATGACCACTAATAAAAAATAAATTAAAAAAATAGATGTTGGCATGGATGCAGTGAAAAACAAATTAATATACACTGTTGGTGAAAGTGCAAATTAGTATAACCTCTGTGGAAAACAGTATGGAGATTCCTCGAAAACCTGATAATAAAAACAGACAAAAACATTATAAGAAAAGAAAACTAGAGTCCAATGTAGATGAAAAATCCTTAATATAATATTAGCAAGCACAATCCAGCAACATAAGAAAAATTATATACCACAAACAAGTAAGATTTTACCCAGGAATGCAAAAATAATTTAATAATAAGAAAATCAATTAATGAATACACCATATTCATAGAGGACAAAAACCACATGATTATCTCAACAGATGGACAAAAATCACTTGACAAATCTTAATATCCAATTATATTTTAAAAAAACCCTCTCAACAAACTAGAAGGAAACTCCCTCAGTCTGATAACAAGCATCTGAAAATACACCCACAGCTAATATCATACTAATGGTGACAGACAATGTGATTGCTTTCCACTTAGGGTTAAGAACAAGGCAAAGATATCTGATCTTGACATTTGTATTCATCATTGTGTGGAGTGATCTAACCAGTGCAATAAAGAAAAATAAAAAAAGAGACAGAAAGTGTTAAAAAAGGGATCCATAGAGGAAAGGAAGAAGTAAAACTCATTTTTAGCAGATGACAGGCTCCTGTTTGTAGAAAATCTCAAGCAAATACAAAAATTACTATAATTAAGTTTAGCAAGGTCAAGAAATAAAAAATCAAAATATAAAATCAATCATATTTCTATATGCTAGCAATAAATAACCCAAAATGAAATAAAGACACCAATTTTATTCAAAATAAGATAAAAAAGAATAAAATACTTTGGAAAAAGCTAACAAAAATGTAAGATGTGTACACTGAAGTTATAATATATTGTTGAGAGAAATTAAAGAATATATTAATAAAAGGAGAGATAGCTTACGTTCATGGATTAGAAGATTCAGTATTGTCAAAATAGCAATTCTCCTCAAATTGATCTATACATTCGGTACAATCATTATCAAAATCCTAGCTTGTTTTTTAATAGATATTTATAAGCTGATCCTAAGCTGTATACATAGAAATGCAAAAGACCTAGAATTGCCAAAATAATTTTAAAAAGAACAAAAATTGGAGAACTTACACTGCCAATTTCTAAATTTACTATAAAGCCACAGTAGTTAAGACGATGTGGTATTACATATAAATCAATGGAACAGATTTGAGAGTCCATAAATACATTCTTACATTTGTGGTCAATCGATTTTCAACAAAAATGCCAATACAATTCAAAAGGAAGAAAGATAGTCTCTTCCACAAATGGTGCTGAAACAATTGTATATATCTACATGTCAATACAAAAAAAAGGCCTCTACCTAAAACTATAAACAAAATTTAACTCACAATTGATAACAGACCTATATGTAAGGGCTAAAAACATAAATCAGAGAGAAAATATTTTTAACATTAGAGTAAGCACAGAGTTTTAGCAACAGCATCAAAACCACAAACCATAAAGGAAAAATTGATAAATTAGACCTTGTTGAAATGAAAGACTTGTACTTCCAACAATGCAATTAAGAAACTAAAAAGATAAGCTATTGTATGGGAGAAAATATTTGCAAATCAAATATCTGACTTAAAAACTCATAAACAAAATATTTAAAGAACTCTTAGAACCCAATAAAAAAGGCAAACAACCCAATTAAAAATGGGCAGCAGATGTGAATAGACATTTCATTATAAACCCGTTAGAATGGACATAATGAAAAAGACAAGTCAATAGCAAGTACAGTGGAGCCCCTCATCCTCAGTTTTGCTTTCCATGGTTTCAGTTACCCACAACCAAACACAATCTAAAAATATTTAATTGAAAATTACAGGAAAAAACAGTTCATAAATTTTATATTGTGCATTGTTTTAAGTAGCATGATGAAATCTCACACTTTGTTGCTCCATCTCCTTGGGACATGAATCATCCCTTTGTCCAACGTAGTCACATTAGTCACTCAGTCATGACTGGATGACACAAGATCACTCAAAGCAGATGATACTCCTCCTTTTTTTATTTTTATTTTTTTACATTCTATTTTTTTGATTTCAGCATATTAAGAGGGTACAAATGTTTAGGTTACACATATTGTCTCTGCCCCACCCGAGTCAGAGCTTCAAGCATGTCCATCCCCCCGATAGTGCGCACTGCACCCATTAGGGCTGCATATACCCATCCCCTCCTCTGCCCTCCCACCTGCCTGCCACCTGATGAATATTATTACTATATATGCACTTAAGTGTTGGTCAGTTAATACCAATTTGATGGTGGGTGCTTGTTTTTCCATTCTTGTGATACTTCACTTAGTAGAATGGGCTCCAGCTCTATCCAGCATAAAACAAGCGGTGCTTGATCACCATTATTTTTTGTGGCTGAGTAGAACTCCATGATATACATATACCATGTTTTCTTAAAACACTCATGTATTGATGGGCACTTGGGTTGTTTCTACATCTTTGCAATTGTGAAGTGTGCTGCTATAAGCATTTGAATGCAGATGTCTTTTTTATAGAATATCTTTTTTTCCTTTGGGTAGATGCCCAGTAATGGAATTCCTGGATCAAGTGGTAGTTCTGTTTGTATCTCTTTGAAGTATCTGCATATTGCTTTCCACAGAGGTTGCACTAGTTTGAAGTCCTACCAGCAGTGTATAAGTGTTCCTATCTCTCCACATTCACGCCAACATTTTTTGTTTTGGGACTTTTTGATAAAGGCCATTCTTTCACTGCAGATAAGTAATATCTCATTGTGGTTTTGATTTGCATTTCCCTGATGATTAGAGATGTTGAGAATTTTTTCATATGTTTGTTAGCCATTAGTCTATCTTCTTTTGAAAAGTTTCTGTTCATGTTCTTTGCCCACTTTTTTATAGGGTTGTTTGATTTTTTTCTTGCTGATTTTCCTGAGTTCTAAATGGATTCTAGTTATCAGCCCTTTATTGGATGTGTAACATACAAATATTTTCTTCCATTTTATAGGTTTCCTGTTTGCTCTTGTGATAGTTTTCTTGGCTGTGCAGAAGCTTTTTAATTTGATCAGGTCCCATTTATTTATTTTTGTTGTTGCTGTGATTGCCTTTGGGGTCTTCTTCATAAATTCTTTCCCTAGGCCAATGTATATAAGAGTTTTTCCAACATTTTCTTCTAGAATTCTTATAGTTTCACACCTTTGGTTTAAATCTGTTATCCACTGTGAGTTGATTTTTATGAGAGGGGAAAGGCATGGATCTGTTTCAGTCTTCTACATGTGGCTATCCAGTTTTCCCAGCACCATTTGTTGAATAAGGATTCTTTTCCCCAGTGTATTTTTTTGTCTGCTTTCTCAAAGATTAGATGGCTATATGAAGCTGGTTTTATATCTGGGTTCTCAGTTCTGTTCCATTGGTCAATGTCTCTGTTCTTGTGCCAGGACCGTGGTGTTTTAGTTACTATAGCTTTGCAGTATAGCTTGAAGTCTGGTAACTTGATGCCTCCCAATTTGTTCTTTTTGCTTAAGATTGTGTTTTCTATACGGGATCTTCTCTGGTTCCATAGAAAGTGTAGAATTATTTTTTCTAGATCTGTGAAAAATGATGTTGGTATTTTAATAGGGATTGCATTGAATATGTAGATCACTTTGGGTAGTATAGACATTTTAAGAATGTTGATTCTGCCGATGCATGAGCATGGTATGGTTTTCCACCTGTTTACGTCCTCTGCTATTTCCTTCCTCAGTGTTTCACAGTTCTTATGGTAGAGGTCTTTCACCTCCTTAGTTAAATATATTACTAGGTATTTTATTTTCTTTGTTGCTATTATGAAGGATATTGCGTTTTTTAGCAAGGCCTGGGAAATTTTCCTCCTTTATATCCTCAAATACCTTATCCAACCCTTGTGTATTTTCTTCTTCACCATCAGGGATGTCTATAATTCTCATGTTAGGCCTATTCACATAATTCTGCATTTCTTGTAGGCTTTGCTCTTTTCTCTCATTTCTCTGCTTTATCTTTGCAACTGACTTAGTTAATTAAAAGGTGTTATCTTCAATCTCTGAGATTCTTTCTTCTGTTTGATCTATCCTATTCTTGAGGCTTTCCACTGTGTTTTGTAATTCCTTGAACAAATTCTTCATTTCCAAAAGTTCTGTTTGATTTTTCTTTCATATTTCAATTTCTTGGGTGAATTTTTCTTCAAGTCCTGGATTTTTTTTTTTATGGTTTCCTTGGGTTATCTATTTCTCTTGCATATCAGTGAGTTTTCTCACAATCCATGTATGAAATTCTTCTTCTGTCATTTTAATATTCTCAGTTTGATTGCTATCCATTGTTAGAGAGCTGGTGTTCCCCTTTGGGGTTGTGTTTTCAATTTGATTCTTCGTACTTACAGAATTCTTTCACAGATTTGTTCCCGTCTGGAGTAGCTGTTGCTTCTTACCTTTAGATTTTCATTTAGATAATGATATGCCCAGTTTAGTCTCTGAGCCAGCAGGTAATGTTTGTGGGTGAGATTTGACCACACCTTGTATGATGAGTCAGTAAATGCAGCAAAAAGGTGTGCAAATTGACCTCCCTGTCAGTAGGAGGCACTTTCTGGGAGGAGCAAGCTGCAGTGTTGTTTTTGGGTGCTGTAACCAGCTCTAGTTCCTCTAGAGAGGCACTCTAGTGCTTCAGGTGATGGGTGGGGCCCTGAGACTTCCAGGTGTTCCCTTATTCTCCACCTCAGGTGGGGGGGGTAGGTGGAGGCGTGAGGCTGGGTGGAGCTGGGATGGGTGAGCCTGCCCTCAAGCTCCACAAATGCTGTTAGCAGGAGTCAAAGGTCCATTCTCTGCTTCTGGGCAAAGCTGCCACGGAGGGGTTGAAATGGCCCCACTCAGCCAAAAGGTCTGTGTGTGTGGGTGGGCCTGTCTGAGATCTGCAGTCTGGTGTAGGACTCCCTCCTTTCCACCCTCCCCTATCCTGCAGATTCTCCCAGGCCTCTGCCAGCAGGCAGGACCTCAAGCCGGAGGATCTCTCCTGACCGTGATGTGAACTGGGAGTTTTCCTACCCAGGATCATAGACTGAGCTGGGAACGCAGCCCTCCCGTGGGAGGAGGATTTCCCCTCAAGCATGCTACACCTAGGACGCACTCTGATATGCCTCTGAGGGCACACACACCTCAGTAGACTAGTCACGAATGTCCCTTCTGTGCCCCTGGGCAATGTGATCGAGACCTGGGTGTATGGGATCTGGCCTAAAGGCCTGTTCCCTGGCCCAGAGATCAATCCCTGCCCCTGCCAGGGAGAAGAGTGCTCATCTCAAGTCACTCACAGGGTGCCAAAGCTGGATCAATATGTTTCTGCCTTGGGATTTGCCCCACTCTGCTGCAGTCACCAGACAAGCAGCACCTGGGAGGACTGGCAGGTAGGGAGCTCACAGTCCAAGTACCCCTTAGTCCGCTGCAGGGCCCCAAAAGGAAAGGTCCCATTCCTTGTGGATGATTCCAGGTGGTGGCTAAATTGTCCCTCTTGGCAGCCGCAGGTACCAGTTGAGAAGGGGAGAATGAAGCAATATGGCACCTGCAGATCAGTTCTTGTCTGTGGGGTGGGAGGTGCCTCAAGGGAGCTGGGAGCCTGGTGCCCTGTCCATAAGAGGCTCACCGCTCACCTGTAGCAGCTATCTCTGGGCTGGCATCAGCAGGTCTCTCCAGCAGCTTTGGAGCTTACCAGCAGTAAAAGATACAAGGGAGGGGAAATTTAACCACTTCACCTACCCTTTTTGCTGGCCTACAAGCCTCTCAGGACTTAATCCCTGCCAATGTCTTTCTCTTTCCAGTTCTGCTCCACAGCCTCTTCCTATGGAGTCTCCGGTAGGTTCAGGCACTCTTCTTTCTGACCCTCATCTGATCTATGTTTGTCTGCCTGTTTGTTTTTTTCTCTTTCATCTAAAATTTCTCCTTTTTGCAGAGACTCTCTGACTGGAGGTGTTTCTTTTCCGCCATCTTGCCTCCCACTCTGTCTTTTGATTGGAGAATTTAATCCATTTATATTTAAGGTAATTTTTGATAGGTAAAGACTTATAGCCATTTTGCTAATTGTTTCCTGGCTGTTTTCAGAGCCTTGTTCCTTTCTTCCTCTCTTAATGTCTTTCTTTGTGGTTTGATGATTTTCTTTAGTGGTATGCTTTGATTTCTTTCTCTTTCTGTTTTGTGTATCTACTATAGGTTTTTGCTTTGTGGCTACCATAAGGCTTACATAAAATATCTTATAGTTTCAGCAGTCTATTTTAAGGTGCTAACAACTTAACATAGGTTGCACACAAAAAATATACACTTTTACTCACCCCACATTTTATGTGTTGGGGGCCAAATTTACATATTTTTATATTGTATATCCATTAACAAATAATTATAGCTATAATTATTTTTAATACTTTTGTCTTTCAATTTTTATACTAATACTAAAAGTGATTTATATACCACCATTACAGTATTAGAGTATTCTAAATTGATGGTATATTAATATTTACCTATAGCAGTGAGTTTTATATTTTCGTATTTTTTCATTTGATTATCAGCCTTTCTTCTGCACTAGAAAAATTTCTCTAGCATTTATTGTAGGCAGATCTATTGGTGATCAACTCCCTCAGTTTTTGTTTGTCTGAGAAGGTCTTTCTCTCTCCCTCATTTTTGAAAGATAGTATTCTTAATACCCATTGTTTTCTTTCAGCACATTGAATGCATCATCCCACTGTGTTCTAGCCTGTAAAATAACTGCTTAAAAATGCTGATATCTTTTTAAACATTTCCTTGTATGTGACATGCTTCTTTTCCCTTGCTTCTTTCAAGAGCCTCTCTTTATCTTTAATTATTGATAGTTTAATATAATGTCTTGGTGAAGTCTTCCTTGGGTTGAATATAATTGGAGAGCTTTGAATTTCAAGTACCTAGATGTCCATATCTCTCCCCAGATTTGGGAAGTTTTCAACTATTATGTCTTTAAATAAGCATTTATCTTATTTTTTCTCTCTTTTCCTTCAGCAATTCCCTTAATGCCAAAGTTAGCTCTTTTGATGGGGTTCCTTAAATCCCATAGGTGTTTTTCATTCCTTTTCATTGTTATTTTTGTTATTGTTCTCTGCCTGGGTAATTTTAAATGATCTGTCTTCAGTTTCTCTTGTGCTTGATCCATTGTCCTGTTGAAGCTCTCTATTGTATTTTTTCTTTGTTTAGTCATTGTGTTCTTCAGCTCCAAAATTCCTGTTTGGCTCTTTTTTAAAATTTTATGTCTTTGTTGAACTTCTACTTTTGTTCTTGTATTATTTTTCTGATTTCATTAGATTGTTTATCTGTGTTGTCTTGTAGCTCACTGAGCTTTCTTAAAGCAATTATTTTGAATTATTTATCAGGCAATTTGTAGATTTGCTTTTAGGAAAATCTCCATTTTTTGGGTGGTTAGTTATTGGAATATTATTGTGTTCTTTTAGTAGTGTCATGTTTCCTTGACCTTTATGTCCCCTAAATATTGCATTGCTCTTTCACATTTGAAGAATCAGTCACTCCCTCCAGTATTTGTTGTCTGTCTTTGGGAGAGAATTACCTTCCCCAAACAACCTGGCTGAGGATCTGAGTCTCTCTCACAGCTTCTCTATGAACTCAACTCTTCCATACTTCTTGAGTGGGATTTCTTAAGATTGTACGCCTTCTCTTGATCTTGCGGAGCCAGTCTAGGTCCTGAGAGACTCCCCTTTGTTTTCCCTAGGGCGATGCTCTGGAATTATGAAGTCTGTATGCCTTTTCTCAATCCTGCAAAGTCAAACTTACAGTCTTTGTGTGATGTTTTCACTTGTTGTCCATGGAGTACACTTGGGGAGCCAGCCTGGATTAGGGAGTGAGGTGTGTGGACCATTTAGAGTGCCTGTGGGTCAGGTGGGGGTAAGGCCTCTCAAGTGGCTTGTGGGCAGGCTTCCTGATGGAGAGGTTAGTGGGTTCTGCAGTCTCTTTTTCCTGCTTCCAGTCTCTCCCAATCACTCAACCATGCTAATCACCTCAGTATTTTGGAGGGGTGAGAAAGAATTGGGTCTCTTAGGCAGCATCCTGCATGACTGGAGGAGTTGGGTACTCACTTACTATGCTTTCATTTTTTCCTGTAAGAGAAATTGTAGGCCAAAAGGGCCTCTCTTGGCATTGAGTTGTGCCACCTTGGGGGAAGGGTGATGTAGGTAAAATGAAAGTATTCTTCTTATCCTCATCAATACATCTATTCTAGGATTTTATAACCCAAATTTGTGCTGAAACTTCTCCGGTGGATTCCTGGACTTCCACACAGGTACTCTCATCTGTGGATGAGAGTCTAAATTGGTACTTCTGTGAGGGATGACAGTAAAGAAAATTACTATTCTACCATCTTGCTGATGTTACTATCTCAAATTATTTTTGCTAGCTGATTAGAAGATGGATAGGAGAGAAATTGCATAGCATTAGGGAAAAAGACACCTCATAGTGTGAAGGTGAACATTTGTGAACAGTTCTTAGAGTATTTTTTCCCTTTTTCTTCATCTTTATTGAGATACAATTGACAACTAAACTTGCATATATTTAAGGTGTACAGTGTGATAATTTGATATACATATACATCTTGAAATTATTACCATTATCAACCTAATTAATGTATCCATCCAAGTCACATAGTTACCACTCTCAATATGTTTTATGCACTGCTTTGATTTATTTTTTGTTTTAACCTTTGTAGGTTTCACAGCCTTTTATGTTACAGCAGGAAGACACATTGATTATCCTTTAATTTTACCACAATCTCTAAATATTCTTACCTCGGTCATCGTATGAAACATCTAGAGGATCGAAGAAAAAATATAAGATTATTAATTTTGCATAACCAGATTTCTGTATTAATTTCTTAACAATCCAATGAATATCTAATTTATTTACCACTTTCTGTTGAATATGCATGTTGTAATCCTAAAAGAGAAGATGAAAACATAATGAGATTCTACTGTGACAACTATATCTACCTTATTTTCTTATTAGATGAAAATCTGTTTACCTCTTCCTCTTTCAGATCTCTGAGAGGAAAAACATTTTAGGAAAGAAAAAAACAGATTACCTTTACCAATAGCATCTTAAGAAATAAGTTCATCATTAGTCTCAATCCAACTACTAAGAGATTTGTTACTTTTTCCAAATATTCCCATTTTCTTTGGGTTCCATCTTAGAAAACCAAGAGGGGATGCCATGGCCCTTTGCCCTCCTCACTCATGTTCATTACAGATGAACTAAATAAGAAGGAGAAGAATGAACCAAGAGTCCGAGTGTGGTACATAGACAGCGAGCAGTGTAACCAAGTTCCCTCCTCTTCTTTCCTCAATTCTTTAGGATCCATATGCTTGTAGCATGTGTGTGTGTGCATTTTCATGTATGTATGTGTGTGTGTTTGTGTGTGTGTGTGTGTGTGTGTGTAATTGTTTACACATCCACAACCTCATAACCTTATAGTTCTGGTTTGGTTGGTGGGCCTAGTACAGACAACTTTAGTGGCCTCTAGCAGGAAGGAGTTCTAGTGGCTGTTATTGAGTTCTGGAGATAGGAGTAGTCAGAGAGACAGCACATTCGTAGGCAGCCCTGGTGAGTGGATGTTGAGAGAAAACATTGAGTGTTGGAGTGTAAGGGTTAAGGATAGCCACGGTACATTGAAATTAGTAGTATATGTGTGTCCCTGAAGACAAGTAGATGGTGCATTGGTTTCTCATCATAACCATAAAATTTCAAAACCTGGGTTTGATATCCAACTCCTTCCTTATGTAGGTGTACTTGAGTTAAGTGTCAATCTTTTGACACTAGAAATTTCATCTTCTAGAATGGGGATGCTTTATTTACCTCATGTATTATATTGTATAGCTTTCAAAAAGTCTTTTTACATGTACTATTCTATTGAATCTTCAGGAAAACTTGTGAAGTATATATTTTGTCTGCATTTTAAACATCCAGGAAATTGTTTCAGAGAGGTTCCTTAAGCTTTCTAAGCTCTTGGGGTAAATAGGAACTTGAATTCTTTTAATGGTCTTAGGAAAGGGAATTTTTACCTTTTCCCAGAAAAATACACAATTCATATGTGTGTACTTGTGTGTGTGTGTGTGTGTATGTGTATAATTTATTTATTTATTGAGAGGGAAAGAGAGAGAGAAGGAGAGAGAGAGATTGATAGGCAGTTGGATATTATAACAAAAAAAGATGTGCTGACATAATAGGTCCTTCTCTCTAAAGAATACGTTCCTCCATTACTTCTCTAGTAGTTCCTGCTATTTACCTCTACCATCCTCACAGTCCAGAAGTCCAGCGCCTAGAGAAAAAAGGAAGAGAGAGCTCACGATTTTGCTTCTTGATTATTAATGGGACTTTATTTAAGACCCTGAGAGCTAATGTAAACATGAACTCCTGACAGTGAATAATGATGTGAATTAATTTACTTTGCAGGAACTAGGGATTGCTCATAGGCAACAGAAGCAGATGATGATAAGTGACAGTGCCAGCTGCTAGTTTCATAGTATTAGCCAAGCTAAATGATAATCAAAAGGAGCTTCAAAGTTGCTTTACCTCTTGGTACTTGAGCACCTAGCTCCCATTTTTTTCCTCTTACCAGTCCTGGGCTATCTTCTTAGCACCTTTAGCGTCTCTCCAGATCTTTCCATGGAAAGTCTGCTTCACCTCTTCACATTTGATGTTGGTACTCTTCAATCATAATCACATTAGCTGTGTTTACTCTCATTATTCCAGGCTACTTTAGATTTTGCTATGCAGCCACCTTACACAGGCCCTTCTCACTAGCAGATTTAGACCTGCTGACCCATCTACTCTGGTACGTAAGGAGTCTGCTATTTCTATGGTTTGGTATCTCTGTTGCTGCTCTCAGACCACAGAAAGCATCTGAAGAGCACCTCAGAATTATGCAGGCCTACCTACTATTAATTCATTCTGCCCAACTCCAGTTTTGCATTCAGCACTGCTCAGAAATCCCTGGTAGATTTCCTACAGTAACTTAGAAGTTCAGTTCATGCAATCATGCACCATGCAAAGTGCTAGAAACAGTGGTAAACAAGATAGATTTCATTCCTGACTTATGAAAATTTCATAAATACTATATTTCTTTTTCTCCTGGGTTTGAGTACTTACTTTGTTCTGAATTGTGTCTGGAGACATAAATTTCTATGGAAGAATTAAGAAAAATGTTTCTATTAGCTACTTGTGAGAGCTATTCTTCCCCTGAGCCAACTTTCCTCACTCTAAGCTGTGCTTCTTTGCTCCCAGGGTGGTGGTCCTCCTGATAAAATGCATTACTGATTCTCACCCCTTTTCAGCATCTTTAGCCAGCCTTGTTCTATCTTTTTACACCACCTATTCTTTGAGGGCTCACAGACACTGAGGATGGAAAATAGGGAGGGAATATAGCTGATTAGAAGGTACTGGGAGAGAAATGGAAAAATCCTGGAAAAAGGAACCATGACATAGACATAAGTCTTTGCTTTTATGATTTCCATCTCTGTTTCATTGACAAGTACTACTTTGTATTTGTCTCTTCTTATCATCTCTCCATATTAAGTCTCTAAAAGTCCTCAGCTCTTTCCACACAACATCAGATATTGGTGTGTATTAGCATACTGTCTTCTCACTTCCATTTTTTTAAACTCAGATAATTTCCCTTGGAGCTCACATAAATTTTTTAAAAAGTATCCTTATAACTTTTGTTAAACTTTGTGATTTTTTGTTGACATAATTAATAGCATAAGCTTTGGGAATTTAAAATTGTAGGGAAATCACTAATAGTTCATAGATTCTTTAACTCATGCCTTGAAACAGATTCCCCAAATATTGGCAAAGTCTCTAGTTATCTGATAAGTAGAGATGAGCTCATACTGAATCTTGGAATCCTTCCCTCTGTAACTTTAACGGATCTTCATTTTGACTCATTAATACTTACCACTTTGTTTGCGTCGTGTCCATCTTATTAACAAAATAGCCAGAATGGCAAGTCCCAGTAGAGTCAGGATGATAGCCAAAGTTATTTCTGAAATACAAATTCATCTGTAGGCATGCTTGTTTAGAGCAGGTCATTACCAGAGACAATTTCTGATCACCTCTTACTGTCCACCAGGTAGACATTATTTTCTTTCCCTTTTCTGCTACTTCGACTCCTTTATTCCCTTATCTTCCTTATCTTACTATCCCCAGATTTCTGCCCTTTCCCTTTTCTTAGCTATTATATTGATTCTTTTGGTCATGTCCTAAGAACCTCAGATGCTGAGTACCTTGGTTTAGAGTGGGCAATCTGACAGATGTCCTCCTTAATTGAATGTCATACTACCCAGGCAGGGGAAGGTTAGAGAGGAGCAGTAGTCTGCAAAGCAATCCACTAGGGGTATGAGAAGAAATATTAGAACTTCTATTTTTGTATAATTTTATCTCATGCTTTTAAAATGTTAAGATTTTGTTTTAAAACATACATTTAGTATAGTTATACATTTATAAATATACATACATACAGAATATATGCTCAAAAAATTTTTACATGGTTGAGCAATTAAAAAACTTTGGAGGCCTCTGACTAAAGGGTGCTGACCAAAGGTGGTCATGTGAAAGTCATAGCAGAGGACAGAAATTTTCTGTCACCAAGAAGGACCTTTCAGTTATCACTCACCAAACCCCTCATGATAAGATGAATATTTGTGAAATTTGTTACTGTGATTGATAAAGCATGCAGGGACTGATTAACTTGTGTTTGCTTATGTGTCATTGATTTACATTCAATTGGTGTAAGATAGAGTCTTGCAGTCATAGGAGAGAAAAATCTTAGACAACGTCCTATGGTTATGAAGAATGATGGCTATGAAGGATAAGAAAATAAAGAAAGAGAGGGAGAGAGAAAAAGAAGACAGTGAGGAAAGAAGGAACAAATCAACCATAAATCTGCCTGTGACAGTGAAAATGTTCAAGAATATTAAATTCCATAAGCTAATAGATTACACCAAGATTAAGGGTACTTCAAAAAAGGAATAGGTGAATCTACCTCAAGATGTAATAACACACACATCTCCAATCAGGGCAGATTAGGCACATATCTACTGAATCTTTCAGGTGTTTGGTCATGTGAGAAAATTCTCCTGCCAAATCAACCACTGGAGATTTGCTTCTAATGCACCACTAAAATGAAGAATAAATAGTCTGGACTCTATCATGTGAGTCAGAATTTTTTGACTAGTGTGAAATAACCCTTAGGAGAGGGAAGGACAATTAGGTGGTATACTCCTATTAAACTGCTGGGCAGTAGTACTCCCTTTGAATGGTGTCTGAAGTGCTCTGGCTGTAGAGCAGTTAGAAGATGGTTTACCCTATTTATGAGGAAAATAAGTGGAAGTCCTCATTTCTCAGAGTTGAGACAGATCATAGAGTGAACGGTACTACAGGGAGGGGGATAATGGGTTAAGAAATTTTCCTAGTGCTATGGAAAGTAGTTATTTTCTTTGATCATTTCAAACTCTAGAAACCAAAGGACAAATCAACACTATTACTCCAGAACTGAACTGACTGTGGGTTGTTTCTCCCAGCCTCCCAGAGGATCAATAAGAGTGAAAGAAAGGATATTGAATTTGAAAAGAAGGCAGGCAACAAGGTAAAGCAGCTGTGTTAAAGTCCTTAAGAGAAGATTTCTGAGCCAATAGAGTGAAGGAAGCCTTAGAGAAGGAGTCAGTCCATACCCAAGACTGCCATTTTCCAGGTATTGTCTTCAGTGGGTTTTGCGTCATCTGTGTTTCTTTGTCAGAGGGAGATCAAGATAAAATGAACAACTCAGGCTCACTGTTTATGAGCAGTATGAACTTGAGTGTCATGGAGGCCCTCGTAGACAAAGACGCAGAGGGTTGCTGAGAAACTGTGTGGCTCAGGTTGATCAGACCTGAGCAAACTACGGGAACATGGCCTGTGAAAGTTCTGAAATCTATGTCATAACAAAGACTTAGAACTTTGGGAAGGCAAGAGGAAAGAAAGAGAAGGACCAAGAGGCTGGGAAGATTTAAGAATAGTTTGGAAGACCTTAACTTATATAAGATATTAGAAGGGAACTTACTCTATCTGGCTTTTAAATAATTTCTAATTTCCAGAGATTTTGAGGCCAGCAATTGTATCTCACTCATGTTTGTAACTCTTGAGACAGAGAACCTTGCACAGAATAGACACTTTGTAAATGTTTGATGATTAAAAGTGGAAAAAAATCCTATATTTATTATAAAAAGAGTGGCTTTGAAACAACTAAAGGTAAACCAAAGAAGCCAAGTTGTTGAAGTTAGGTAGCAAGGAGAAGTCCAGAGGTCTGTGGTGCTAGGAAAAGTAAACCATTGGATGAGATTTCATAAGCCACTGTGGAGAACAAGGAGAATAATAAACATCTTTCTCGAGGCTCTATAGTAGGACCTTACAAGCACAAACTCATTTAATCCCTAATAACCTTCATAGTGAAATCCTTCTGGATGCAGACAGACACCAGAAGTCACCCAGCCAACAAATGGCAGTTTCTAATTCCAAAATGCACACTATATTCACAAAGCCACATTTTGTTTTGGTCTTGGAGGCCTACTGTCGATAGTGGTATTTTCTAGGGTGAGCAGTCAGCCACTGGAAGAGGAGAGTGATGCCCTCTAGCTTTAGGATGCTTGATCTGTCAGGTCTAGGGCAGCTCTGGACTACTTTGTCTTTTTCAATGAATCTCGATGGTAAAATTCTTATTTGATCTATTTTTATGGTCTAGGTTGATGAGGGAGGAGTCAGTTAAATATTTTACATGTGTCGAATAATGGCCAAAAAACATAAGAAAAAATGCTCAACATCTCTAATCATCAGGAAAATGCAAATCAAAACCACAATGAGATATCACTTATATCCATGAGAATGGCCTTTATCAAAAAGTCCCAAAACAATAAATGCTGGTGTGGACGTGGAGAGATAGGAACACTCATACACTGCTGGTGAGACTGCAAACTAGTACAACCTCTGTGGAAAGCAATATGAAGATACCTCAAAGAAATACAAGTAGAACTACCATTTGGTCCAGCAATCCCACTACTGGGCATCTATCCAAAAGAACAAAAGACATTCCATAAAAAAGACATCTGTACTAGAATATTTACAGCACCACAATTTACAATTGCAAAGATGTGGAAACAACTCAAGTGCCCATCAATACATGAGTGGATAAATACAATATGGTATATGTATACCATGGAGTGCTATTCAGCTACAAGAAACAATGGTGATATAGCACCTCTTGCATTATCCTGGATAGAGCTGCAACTCATTCTACTAAGTGAAGTATTCCAAGAATGGAAAAATAAGCACCGCATGTACTCACCATAAAATTGGTTTTAATTGATCAACACCTAAATGTACATATAGGAATAACATTCATCAGGTGTTGGGCAGATGGGAGGGGGGAGGAGAGGATGGGTATATACATACTTAATGGGTGCAATGTGAACTGTCTAGGGGATGGACATGCTTAAAGCTCTTACTGGGTGGGGCAAGGACAATATACGTAACCTTAACATTTGTGCCTCCATAATATGCTGAAATAAAAAAAATTTTACATGTGTAAATTTAAATTACCAGGATTTCAAGACTTACTCTATATTTTAATTTTAAGACTTGTCTATTTATACAAATTCATTCTGAAGGTATATTGCAGTCATTATAACCGCTGCAAATCCAGTCATCAATTACAATGATTAATTGTATAATTTTGACTATATCAATAGCATACTGTAATAGAATTATTCAAATTCGGTTGTATAATAACATCTTACAAAATAGATTAGTACCTCAGCCTTGTTTCTGAATTGCAGCTCTTTTATTGTACATTAAATGTGAAGTCTAATGGCAACAGCATGATAATTTTATTGTATTGCCATCATAACCCAAACGCAAACCTAAACTAAACCAACAAAACAACATACTCTCTGTGATAGTTAATTTTATGTTACTTGGCTAGGCTATGGTGTCTAGTTGTTTGTTCAAACACAAGTCTAGGTGATACTGTGAAAGCATTTTTTAGATATGATAAAGAGTTACAGTCAAATCTTAAGTCTGATTTTAGTAAAGCAGATTTCCCTCTATAATGTGGGTGTTCCTCATTCAGTTAGTTGTGGAGGTTCTCATTCAATCTGTGCCTTAAAAGGAAAGACTGAGATTTCTGCCTCAAGGCTGTACCATAGAAACTCTGCTTGAATTTCCAATTTGCCTGGCCTGTCTGTGGATTTCAGACTCAAGACTGCAATATTAACTCTTACCTGAATTTACAGCCTGATGACCTGTCCTGCAGATTTCACTTGCCAGGCCCCATAACTGTGTGAGCCAATTCTTTAAAATACATTTTTCTATATACATCTTATTAATTGTATTTCTCTGGAGAGCCCTGATATATCTCTTTGCTAAATATCTAATTATTGGCAATATAATACAGTGTGTGTACTAAAAAAAACTACCTATGGGCTCTTTGTACCTTTCAGAGGGACACTGATCTATTTTAGAAAACTTGGCCACATGTAATAGGAATTTGAGGCTACTATAAAAAAGAAAGAAAAATGTGTAAAGAGTTCAGATATGTAGTTTTCAGTGGATTTGTCTTGATAGAAGTTAAAGTTTAAGAAAGGTACAATAATGAATTACAAGTATCCCCTTGACTAAGTAGTTTGCCTAGGACTAATAATTAAGCTTGTAGATTAAAGTCATACTTGTCCTTTGGTTTAGGCATTTGGATGAGAAGAGAAATTTTAGTGGTAATATAGCTTACTGGCATCTAAAGTACACATATCATATATTGTTGATTGATAGGAATGTCCCTATAATTTAAATATCCTTGATAGACAGCAAATATTAGCAACTTTTTGGACAAAGAATGACCTTGACTTTCTGTTTAAATGAAGAAAACTTCTCTACCCTTTTGTGATGGACTAGGAAAGCTTATATTTGTGGTCATTCACTTTTTCATGAAATAGCTTTGGATTTTTTCAAATTCTTAAGGTGGTTATTCTTGAGATTAGAGAATTCTGCACCATGACATATGGATGACTTTGGTGTAGAATCTTTATGGTGTTTCAAAATGCAGTATATTCATAGAATATTTGAAGTATAGTGAAGCTAAAAGATAAAGAGACGGTTGTCATTGAAAAGATAGTTTGTGGACTTCAGCAAGATGACAGAGTAGGAGACATCAGCCTTCATTCACCCCAGGAAGAACAACAATTGAACAACTATCTGTGGACAAAAATAGCTTTAGGAGAGCTCAGGAGTTCACTTAAGAACCTATAGTAACACAGTAGAGCACAAATCCCTAGGATAACCATACGAAAAATAGGAAGAATGTCTTTATTTTGCCTGTATCATCCCATTCTCCAGGTTGACATTGCTCGGCACCAAGAGAACTTCCCATCTTGTGGGCTCCCCTCACAAGGAAAAGGAGAACAGTGTGAACAACAAGCTTCCCAAGCCTTTAGGGGAACTTTTGGAGTGATCCACTTTAGTTTTACCCCACCCAGATCACTGGAGAGATTGGCATAGCTGAGATGTCTAAAGATGGATAGGAACAAATAAAAAGGATGGGGCTATTGGTATCAGCCATGTGGAAGGAGCCAATACAGTCTCCAGTGGCCTGATCTTCACAGTACTCCAGCAGCCTTCTCTGCTGAGGACCTCAAAACTCTCCTGGCTGCCACAGCCCAGCCCACAGTTTTTACCACCAAGGACCCTGTAGTGTTTGCAATAGAGGACTCCAACAGCCTGTTCTGCAGAGCACCCCAGGAGCTTTTACTGCTGAAGAACTGACAACCACCACAGCTGCAGTGGATTTTTGCAAATTTTGCCACCTAAAGTCTTGTAGTTTTTAGCTTTTACAGTCTCTAAGTGCCTAAGCTGACACGCCTCTTTCTACCCTCTCCTTGGAGCTCCCAGTTGCTATTGCTGTGGTGTCCAGCCCAGGGACTCAGTGTTGCCATTGTGCACATGCTCGCAAATGGCCTAGGCTCTTGCTGAAGCCCCCATTGTGTGTGCCCATGGCTGACCCTGCTCTGTGTACATGCATTGCAGCTGCCCCAACATTTCACTGGCACCTACCATCACTCATGTGCCTGCAGCTGTCCCTTGCAGTTGGGCACATAAGTATTGCCAGCCCTGGTACCTGCAGCTGTGTGTGAACAAGCAGCTGGCCCTGACTCCTCTTGCCAACCCCATCACCATGTTCTCTTCCACAGCTGGCCCTTATACATGTGCACACTGCCAACCCTGCCTCCTGTAGCCATGTGGATGCACTCTGCCAGCTCCCACCACTATGCTAATGCTTATGCCCATCTCTGGCCTTTGCCAACAGGCACATGCCTAAAGCCAAGCTTTGCTGCCACACACATACTTGCACCCAGTCCCTGTAGCTGAGCATGTGCACACCACCATCCTCAGCCCCACGGCTACCCAGATAGATTCCCTGCCATTAGAACCAGAGGTGCCACTGAGGACTCCAACAGCCCATGCAGACAACGTGCACTTCCTATAGCATTTGCCTCTAAGGACTATGCAGTTGCCAATGTTGTGGACAAGAATTGCCTGAGCAAGCAAAAGACCATGCCCTGCTAGGCCTGAAGCACTTCAGGCACCCAATGCCCCTACACCTAGTGCCACAGCATACTCCAGCATGCACTGAACCCATGCAAGTAAAGTTTTTTTCTTACCACTGCCAGTTCATAATGTTTGGCAAAGGTGACTGCTTCTTCAAATGTGCAGATACTTATACAAGACAGCAGTGATCCCAAAGAATCAGAGAAACATGACAACACCAAAGAAACATAATAACTTTCAGTGACTAACACCAAAGAAATGGAGATTTTCCTAAAAAAATAAATCCACAAGTTCCTGACAAAAAGTTCAAAATGATTTGCTTTAAGGAAACTAAATGACATACAAAGGAAGGCAGATCAATAACTCAATGATATTAGAAAAACAATTCAAGAAAAAATGAGAAGTTCACTAAAGAGAAATAATATAAAAGAACCAAACAGAACTATTGATACTAAGGAATACAATTAATTAAATGAAAAACGTAATAGAGAGGGTCAACAGCAGACTTGATTGAGCAGAAAAAGTATCTGAACTAGAAGAGAGGTAATTTGCAATTAGCCAATCGGAAGAGAAAAAGGACAAACGATGAAAAGGAATGAAGAATTTAAGGAAAACCATCAAGAGAGCTAACTTTTGCATTAGGGAATCTCTGAAGGAAAACAGAGAGAAAATAGGGTAAATTATTATTTAAAGATATAATGACTGAAAACTTCCCAAATCTGGGGAGAGAGATGAATATGTAGGTACCTGAAACTCAAAACTCTTCAATCATATTCAACCCAAAGAAGACTTCACCAAAACATATCAAACTGTCAATAATCAAAGATAAAGAGAAATCTTAAATGATGCAAGAGCAAAGAAGCATATCACATACAAGGGAATATCAAAAAGGATATCAGCATTTCAAAGGAAGACATTTTACATGTCAGAACAGAGTGAGATGATACATTCAATGTGTTGAAAGAAAACAAATGTCAACCAAGAATATTTTATTCCACAAAGCTGTGTTTCAGAAATGAGGGAGAGATAAAGACTTTCTCAGACAAACAAAACTGAGGGAGCTCATCTGTAAGACATCTGCTTTATAAGAAATGCTAAAGAAAGTTCTACCAGAAATGAAAGACTGACAATTAGTAAGATGAAAACTTATGAAAGTTGTACTCACTGGTAAAAAATATATAGTCAATCCAGAATACTCTAATACTTTACAGGTGGTGTGTAAATCATTTTTAATGCTACTATAAAAGTTAAAAACCCAAACTGTTAAAAACAACTGTAAGCTGGACATGATGGCTCACTCCTGTGATCTGAAAACTTTGAGAAGCTGAGGCAAGAGGATTGCTTGAGCCTTGGAGTTTGAGATCAGCCTGTACAGCATAATCAGACCCCATCTCTACCAAAAAAATAAAAACTCAAATTAATAAATAAAAAAATTAAAATTAACTATACCTATATTAATTTGTTAATGAATATACAATATAAAATATGTAAATTTAGCCCCCAACACATAAAATGGTGGGGGAGTAAAAGTGTAGAGTTTTTGTGTGCAATCTATTTTAAGTTGTTAGCAGCTTAAAATAGACTGTTAAAACTATAAGACGTTTTATGTAAGCCTCATGGTAACCACAAAGCAAAACCTATAGTAGATACACAAAACAGAAAGAGAAGCAAATCAAAGCATCCCACTACAGAAAATCATCAAATCATAAAGGAAGACAGCAAGAGAGAAAGAAAGGAACAAATGACCTACAAAAGAGGCAAGAAACAATTAACAAAATGGCTATAGTAGGTCTTTACTTATCAATATTTACTTTAAATATAAATTGATTGAATTATCTATTCAGAATACATAGAGTAGCTGAATAGATTGAAAATAATACTCAAGTATATTCAGCCTCGAATAGACTCTAGCTTTAAGAACATACTGAGAATGAAAGTGAAAGGCTAAAAAAAGACACTCCATGCAAATGGAAAGCAAAAGAGAGCAGGAAAGTTTATACTATACAAAATAAGGGCACATATAAGAAGAACATTTGTTGGATGTTGGTCAGGGGGAGGGGGGAGGAGAAGGAAAAGATGGGCATAGACACAAACAATGAGTGCAATGCGCACCTCCCGGGGAATGGACACACTTGAAGCTCAGACTTGGTGGGGAGGGAGGGCAAAGGCATCACACGTAACCTAATCATCTGTACCCCCATAATATGCTGAAATAAAAAATAATATACTATACAAAATAGACATTAAGTCAAAGACTGTACAAAGAGGCAAAAAAGTTATTATATATAATAGAGGGTCAATTCTTCAAGAGGCTATAGCAGCTATGTATGCTTCCAACACCAGAACATATAAATGTATAAAGCAAATATTAACAGAACTAAAGGGGAAAAGGATAACAATACAACAATAATAGGGGACTTTAATATCCCTTTTCAACAATCGGTAGATCATCCACACAGAAAACTAACAAGGAAGGAAACATTGGGTTTCAACTAAATTTTAGAACAAATGGTCCTAACAGACATGCAGCAGAATACACATTGTTCTCAAGTGCACCTGGAATGTTCTCCAGGATAGATCATATGATGGGCCACAAAACAAGAGTCAACAAACTTAAGAAGATTGAAATCATATCAAGTATTTTTCTGATCACATTGTTATGAAACTAGGGATTCATAACAGGAGGAAAACTGGAAGTTTCACAAATATATGGAAATTAAACAATACCCTGCTGAACAGCAAAAGGGTTAAAGAAGAAATCAAAAGGGATTTAAAAAAATTTAAGACAAAAGAAAATGGAAATACAATATACCAAAACATACAGGGTTCAGCTAAAGTATTTCTAAGAGGGAAGTTTTTGACAATTTTCATGAAGAAAAAAGAAAGCTCTCAAGTGAACATTCTAATATTATACATCAAGGAACTAGAAAAATGAGAATAAATGAAGCCAAAGTTATTGTTTTAAAGGACATAACAAGGATCGGAGCAGAAATAAATGAAATAGAGAATAGAAAAACAACAGAAATGAACAACAGTAGAAATTGTTTTTTTTAAAGATAACCAAAATGGACAAACTTTTAATTAGACTACAAAAAAAGAAATGACTCCAATATATAGAATCAGAAATGAAATAGGAAACTTTTCCACTGATACCACAGAAATACAAAGAATCATAAGAGACTACTGTGAACAATTATACACCAAAAAATTGGGTAACTTGGAAGAAATTGATAAATTTCTAGATACATACAATCTAGCAAGACTGAATCATAAAGAAGTAGAAAATATGACTAGATCTGGTGAGTAAGGAGATTGAATCAGTTAAAAAAAATCTCCCATCAAGGAAAAGTCCAGGAACATTTAGCTTTATAGGTGAATTCTACCAAACATTTAATAAGGAAATAATACCACTTCTCTTAAAACTCTTCCAAAAACTTGAAGAGGAAAGATATTTTCAAATTCATTTTACCAGGCCAGCATTAGCCTGATACCAAACCAGACAAAGATACTACATGAAAAGAAAATTACAGTCCAATATTCGTAATGTATGTGGAAGCAAAAATTCTCAGCTAAAGCATAGCAAAATGAATTCAACAACTCATTAAAAGGGCATGCACTATGATAAATTTGGATTTATTACTGAGATACAAGTATGTTTGAACATATGCAAGTCAATACATGTGATAGAAAATGAAGGGAAAATAATGATATGACCTTCTCAATAGATGCGAAAAAAGCATTTGCAAAATTCAACATCCTTTCACGGTAAAAGGTGAAATTATCTTTTGATCTTATGAATAGAAAACCTTCAAAACTCCAACAAAAAACTGTTAGAACTAATAAACAAATTCGTAAAGTTAAAGGATATAAAATCAACATACAAAAGTCAGTAGCATTTCTATTCATGAGCAATGAACGTTCACTAAAATGAAATCAAGAAAACAATCCCATTCACAATAGCTGCAAAAAATACTTAGGAATACATTAATCAAGGAAGTGAAAGATATGCTCACACAATATTGACAAAAGAAATTGAAGAAGGCAAAACTAAATGGAGAGATATCCCATGTTCATGGTTTGAAAGAGTTACCATTGTGAAAATGTCCATACTAAGGAAAGTGATCTAAAGATTCATTGCAATATCTATCAAAATTCTGATGGTGTTTTTTCATTGAAATAGAAAAAAAAGTCCTGAAATTCCTATGGAGCCATGAAAGACCTCAAATAACAAAAACAATCCTAAACAAGAAGAACAAAGCTGGAGATATCACACTACCTCCCTTCAAAAAATATTATAAAGCTATAATAATTAAAATGGCATGATACTGGTATAAAATGAGACACATAGATCAATGGAATACAAAAGAAAGCCCAGAAATTAACCCATATATATATATGATCAACTAATGTTCAACAAAGGTGCCAATAATACACAATAGGGAAAGGAGGGTATCTTCAATAAATGGTGCTGGGAAAACTCAATATCTCTATGCAAAAGAAATAAAATAAAATCAGTCCTTATTGTATGTTATACACAAAAATCAACTAAAAAATGGATTTAAGACTTAAATGTATGACCTGAAACTGTAAATATCCTATAAAACAGGGGGAAAGCTCCATGACATTGGTCTTTAGATTTTTTTTTTGTGAGCTCACCCCAAAAGCATATAAATGGAGGAAAAAATAAAGAAGTGGGATCACATAAAACAAAAACAGTTTCTACACAGTAAAAAAAAAGAAATCAACAACAAAAAAAGCCAACCCAATGGATGGGAAAAATATTTGCAAATGATATATCTCATATGAGGTTAAAATCCAAAATATATAAGGAATTCATATAACTCAATAATAAAACAAATAACCTGATTAAAAATGGGCAAAAGACATAAATAGACATTTTTCCAAAAAAGGCATACAAATGGCCAACTAGTAGGTGAAAAGGTGCTCAACATCGCTAGTTATCAAGAAAATGCAAATGTAAACCATAATGAGATATCACCTCACACTAGTTAAGATGTATTCAAAAAGTCAAAAGATACTAAGTGTTGGTGAAGATGTGTATAAAAGGGAATGCTTGTACACTGGTACACTTTTGTTGGGAATGTCAGTTGATATAGCCATTATGAAAAGAGTATTGTGATTTCTCTGATAAATTAAAAATAGAACTGTCATATAATTCAGCAATTCCACCTCTGAGTATATATCCAAAAGAAGTGAAATTAATATGCTAAAGAGATTTCTACACTCCCATGTTCGTTGCAACATTTTTCACAATAGCCAAGATATGGTAACAACCTAAGTGTTCATAGATGGATAAATGGATACATAACTGGGATATAATATATAAGGATTTTATTCAGCCTTAGGAAGGAAATCCTGCCATTTTTGAAAACATGGATGAATCTCTAGGACATTATGCTCAGTGAAATAAGCTAGATATAGAAAGACAATACTGCATGATTTCATTTATATGTTGACTCTAAAAAAAGTTTTCCTCGTTTCTCTAGCCAAAGAGAGGATTTTCTCTTAAGGTTTTAGGTACCTGCGCTACAGCCACACTTCTTTGGCAGTGCAGCTTCTCAAGTGAATAAGGCTGCCTTCAGGGCGGCGCCCGGGATGGAGAAAGGGAGAAAAATGATACTCTCCTCCCCTCTCACCTTAACACATTCTGTGGCTCAAAGTGGCCCTGTTTCCTGGTCCTCTGGTCAGAAAAACATTGTTTCCCTTAGAGTTTTTGCTGTCTGCTTTCATTACGCTATTCTGAGATTTGGGCTGCCCTTGGGTCAAAGCAAGCATATAAGGATAAAAAAACAACTCAAGAAAGGTATTACTTATGCTGGTCAGTCTTCAAGTTTTGATTTTCCTCTGTAATCTTTCTGCTATTGTTTACTTTTCAGTCATCAAGTAGCTGCTCGTTGCATTCCATTCAGAGATTTTAGTTGTAGCCAGTGGGAGACACAGGCTATGGCGGCCTTACTCCATCTTGGTTGGCAATGGAGGTCCATATGTGTTATTATGGCATAGCTTAAAAAATAAATATATTTTGATTTTACATTTCTGCACTTTTTTCATAAATAAATGGTTCAAAAGTTTTCTAAATATGTATTTCCTTTATCCTAATTTCCTCTCCAACCCACTCTAGCTCAGTTTCTAGTAATAGGAAGGTGGGGAGAAGTTGAAATCTCCATGTTACTAAATATAATTAATATTTTTCTTCATATCCTCACTGGGTGCATTGTAGATATTATTCATGATACTGATGGTACACAGCACAATGTATGTTCAGTGTGTAGGAGAGTGAAGTTGAAATATGAACTCTCCAGAGGCTGAGGACATCTCTTTCTCTCATGCTGCTCCTGGGCTGTTAATGTAGGGCTCTTATTCCCTGGAGGCCATGTGGGCCACCACGTGGTTCCTGGAAAATAATTCATTATCATGTCAGAAATAAGCCTCACAAAGTAGTCATGTCATATTTTTTTGTTTTTGAACAGATAATCATGCACATTGTACAAGTATTTAGGAGGTGAAAATTTAACAGGAAAAATGTTATAAATTTTAAGAATTACAAAAACATATACAGTAAAAATTAAGTCTTTCTACCTTAGTCAGTTTGGGCTGCTGTAATAAATTACCAGAGCCTGAGTGGCTTAACAACAAACATTTATTTCTCACAGTTCTGGAGGCCAAGGAGTCCAACCAAGATCAAGGTGCCAGCAGATCTGATATGTGGTGAAGGTCTGCTGCCTAGTGCATAGATGGGCCGTCTTTTTGCTGTACCTTGATATGTTGGAAAGAGCAAGAGAGCTTTCTGGGATCTCTTTCATAGGGCACTAGTTGCATTCATAAGCGGTCTACCCACATGACCTAATCACCTCTCAAGGCTCCCTCCTAATATGATCACATTAGAAGTTAGGATTTTAGCATAAGAATTTTGGTGAGACTATTCAGACCATAGCATTCTCCCACTTCTGTTCTCAAGCAACCCAGAGGTAACCATTATTACTAGCTGCTTGTTATTATTTCAAAAATACTATGTATATGTATAATATTTTTAAGCAGAGGTGATAGCAAACTACATACTCAGTTTTGTACCTTCTTTCAGTTAACAATCTATATCTTGGAAATTGTTGCTTATTACTATATAAAATTTTTTTCATTCATTTTTATGGCTGAAAAATATTTCAATAAGTATGTTTATTAACCATTCTTCTGTTATTGGATAAGTAAGTTGTTTCTAGTCTTTTGTGGTACAATATATGTTCATTTTATTTTAAAATATTGACAAATTGCCCTCAGAAAATTACACCGATTTATACTTCCATCAATATAGTTGCTGATTCTTTACTGACTCAATAAAACAGTATATTTCAAATTTTTTGATATTTATCAATGTGATAGGTGAAATATTATATGATAGTTTAACTTGCATTTATTTTATTATCAGAGAGTTTTATAAGAATTCCTTTTCTGTGAACTTTTTTCATATCCCTTGCATTTTTAAAATTGGGAAGTGGGTCTTTATTGATTTGTAGGAACTCCTTAATTATAAAAATTAGTCCTTGATGTATGATATGAGATGCAAAAATTACTTTTCAAAATATATTTGGAATCTTTCCACGTCTCTCTATTTTTCACCTCTTGAATAAAGCCAACAATTTTTCTTTTTTGAATTACTTCAATAGTCTTCCAACTTCTCTCCTGTCTCTGCTAAGAATAGTTATACTAGAGGCCTAGGAGCAATTGTATTGATTCAGTTTTGTGAACTAGTAGCAGAGATGATTCAGTAAATGGAAGAGACAGTGAAATTTAGAGATGTTAAAGTATTGACAAAACTTTCAATTTAGTAGGGAAGGAAGTAACCCTAGTGGGAGCTCATGGTCTGGGGGAGTATGGAAGTGCTACTACCATGGAGGTTTCTGTAAGAGTTATCAATAGCAGGGTTACTGGAGTAAAGGAGCACAAAATGTGGAAATATAGCTCATTGTGTTCCATTTGTGGCCTATTTTAAGATGTGATCATGGAAGTAGTGTACTAAAGTAGACTGGAAACAAACATTGTGGAAATAAAAGAAATTAAGGAATCATGAGGATTAAGTGTTGTGTGGACCACCATTTGCTAAGGCCATTCATGATGAGACAGGGATCAAGGAAGAAAAAGTGTTGAACTGAATGAGAGGGAGTGAGCAGAAAATCAGTAATTAACAGCCCTGAGGATGGGAGTAGAGCGGTATACCTAGATGGGTTAGATCACAAAGAAGGAGGAGCTGAAAGCATGTGTCTAGTAATCTGGTAGCAGCCCTAAAGGTCCAAAAGGAGGACAATTCCTCTCTCTGATCAGAGGAATTCTGGAAAATCACAAAACTTTCCTTAGGTAGGTTTAGAGAGAAAGATTTTCTCAGGGGAAATCTAGATTTCCTTCACTATAGGGAAATAAAGAAAGGCTTATAGGTTGATTCTCAATCAGGGTGACAGTACCCCAAAGGGGCAAAATTGGTTCTTGGAGGGGGAAAACAATCTTACTCTTTTAATGTATAAAGCACAGATAGAAATACAATGTATGAATCACATATTTGTGATTTTAAAATTTCATGAGTGTTAGTAGAAAAAAAGCTGTCTAAAAAGCCTCTTTAGGGCACAGATGAAAAATGATTGAGAAAAACTGATTTATAGGAAGAGATTGATAGTATATGTAAGTTGAATAAGGGTTTAATGAAGCAAAACAAAAAAAGCTAGAAAAAGAATTGACAAGAAGAAAATGATTCAGGGGCTAAGATCTTGGTTGAATGAAAATGTGAATGAGAGGAATGTTAATGTGAAGAGTTTCCATCTTGGGTTGCAATTACAGATTACAGGAACAAGTGAGGGAGGAATTAAAAAAATAGGAAATGCAAGGATTTGAAAGGAAGATAGGGAGGATATGGATGGCATGAACCATTCTCACCATTCTCAGTCTGCTACTGGTGACTCAAGTTTCTTCTAAGATGATCAGTGTGGGCTTGCCTGCATGCTACAGGCTGGTAGTAGTGGTAAGGGCCTTTCGGGCTCCTTTTTTTCTATTTCGGTCCCCTGTGGTTAAATACATGCTTTTATTAATCATCTTACTGTGACTTTTTCTGACCTCTGGAATGTAAAAGGGAATCCCAGAAGATATAACTATACCATATAGGTTTGTAGTTCAGGAGCAATAGGCTGCACCATATAGCCTAGATGTTCAGTAAGCATACTTTATGCTGGTTCTGATTCTAAGTGTCTTGAGTACAGAACTTGTATTTTCTATTTCAGCGTGTCCACCATTGCAACAATAGAGTGTCTTAAACTTAATTTGTACTTAGGAGATGTACTTGCTAGTTGATTCTTCCTGTAAGTACACAGAGATTACTATGGTACCTGCCAGGTAAGGAGCAGAGGAACCTTGGTGGACTTTTCTAGAAGCAGAAAATGGATATGGGGTCCAAAGTGGATTTAAATGCATATACCTGCGGGATTTCCTTTTCAGATAATTTTGAGGATGCATGTTCAGAGTAAAATTGGTCTTTATATTTTAAGAACATCTGCATATGCACTGGAATGTTTTTTGTTATATGATTTA
>CAUYSK010021988.1:0-26040 GCA_963575035.1 Avahi laniger | reverse complement strand
GGCGCCCCACCCGCAGCAGGCCCATCTTTGAACCTCGGCCTGGGGGGGGGGGGGCAAGGGCAACATACATAACCTAAACATCTGTACCCCCATAATATGCTGAAATAAAAAAAAAGAAAAAAGAAAAGTAAAAGACATGTTATAATCATGAAATTTGAACTGAGGAGGAAAAAAAAAAGAATAACATCTATTGGAAGTTGGGCGGGGGGAGGGGGGAGGGGGGAGGAGGGAGGAGGGGACGGGTATATGCATACACAAAGAGTGCAATGCGCACCACCCGAAGAATGGACATATTTGAAAATCGGACTTAGGGGGAGAGGAGGGGCAAGGGCAACATACGTAACCTAAACAGCTGTACCCCCATAATATGCTGAAATTAAAAAAAAAAACTTTACTACAATAATAAACACATTTGGGGTATTGACAAACATGGTGAATTTCAGGCAAAAACAACAAAAGTTTTGCTTTGCAGATCCAGTGCAACCGACTAGATTCAAATTGTTTCCAATTTCTGATGGGTCACATCCGGACTAAGCTTGGCTTGCCATATACAGAACAAAACAGCAAATGTGGACAAGCACTGCCGAGTAAACATTGGAGGAGCTCCATGGTCCTTCCTGTGTTTACATAGCCCAGTGATGGAACAATCACTGACGCTAACTCAGGAGACTGGTCCTAATTTGGCCTTGCCATTCCCCTGGTGTCAAAGTCTCCACACTATCTCTGCCACCTTCCCTGCTCTCCATCATGGAGTTCTTGGGGACACTTATTTAGGTTGTTCTCACACTCAAGAGTGTTAAGATCCTTTCTTGACTGCTTCATCCCAGGCCCTTTAGACTTACCTTCTTTTATAGTGATATCCAATCCCCTGTTCCAGTCATTCCTACCCATATCTGATCTTCTTCAATAGCCTTTTCTGGTGACTCCTACCCTTCCTAATTCTTTTCCCTATCAAAACCTATCCTTCATGTAGCTGCAGCAATCTTCCATAATTGACATTCCTAAGGGTCTTCCTGATTAAGATTCTATAGTAGCTTCCTGCTGCCTGTCAGATGAAAGCTACATTGGTCTATGTAGACCTCTTAGCCCTTCCCACCTCACTGCTCCAATGAGCAGATCTGTTTGTATCCAAGATCAGAATGCCTGACATTATCACCACTAAAATGTAGGCTCCCTGAGTGCCAGGACTTTTTTTTTTTTTTTTGTCTTGTCCATTGCTATAATGCATGTTGAATGAATGAATGAATTCTGGATTCTCTGAATTATTTTCTGTGTGAGATTTCCTCCACTTGGAATTCCAGTCCCCTCATTCTCCATCAAGTCCTTTTCTTTGTCTTCTTCAAAATCAAGCTCAATAGAAGGTTATGTTCCCCTCCATATTGATCAAAGCTCAATTATTCCAGTAGTCCTCTCTACATTTGCTACCTCTAGACATTTTATAGTTTGAATCATTTCAGTTTGGGAGTTCTGTCGTTGTTGGAAAGGGAGCTGTGCTTCATTCATTCTTTCAATTAGTCATTCAATAATTATTTTTTGAATGTATTATATTTTTATTATGTACTAAACCTGTCCTAGGCTCTGAGCTGTACTGGTAAACAAAACAGATTAATGTCCCCATCCTCATAGTGCTTATATTCTAGTTTGGGAGAAAAGACAATAAAGAAGATAAATAAGTAAAAATTATAGTTTGTTAGATAATTATAAGAGCTAAGAGAGGAAAAACAAGGAAGGTGAAGAGGAAGGATGGGGTGATTAGGAAGGGCCTCTCTGAAAAGGTGATCTTGATAACAATCTAGAGAGCAAAGAGAAAGCATGCATACCTCTGAGGCAAGAGCACTTAAGGCAACTGGAACTGCACATGGAAAGGCCCTCAGTCGGACAGTGCCTGGCCAAGAGGCCAGTGTGGTGGGGAAAGTGATAAGGGGGAGAGTCGTAAGAGATGCTCAGAGGAGTTACAGGTTGCCTTGCTCAAAGGGCCTTGAAGGTCCTAGTGAGGGCTTTGCCTTATTCTGAGTGATCTGACTTATGTCTAAAGTCATTTGTATAATCTGTGCCCAGAACCTTAGGGGTGAACAAGGAACCAGCACGCGTGTTGAAGTCCCTGGAGAATGAGGGTGTGGCCTTTTAGGGCAGCACACCCCTGCCTCTTGAGGTGATGAGGTGCTGAGGCTACTGCAGTGACATCAGACCACACAGTCAAGTGTGGACAGAGCCTGGCTCTATCAAAGCAGTGCTTGTGCCAAAACAGGGATAGGCAGATGCATTCAGGAAGAGTAAACACAGTCATATGAGGTGGTCTTCTCAATACCTTCTGAACTTCTTGGTGGCTCACCACTGGGAGTCTCTGGTGAGAGCATCATCAGGAAAGGTCACCAAGCCAATAGTTACCAGGATCCATCAGCAGAAAGCCAAACTCCACAGACTTCTGGGGGATGGTTCAAGGGAGAGCAGAGTCCAGACAATCTTACCTTTGCTTAGTCTCTTTAAGCCTCAATTTCTTCATGTTCAAAATGGGAGTCATAACAGTACCTAACTCACAGGGTTGCTATATAAGTTTCAATAAGCTAATAATACCTAAAAGGCTACACTTGCAGAGCTCTTACTGTATTCCAGATTCTATGCTTAGTACTTTAAATATAGCCACTAATTTACCCTCATTACCATCCTGTGAGGTAGATGTACTATTATTAACATCTGTATAAAATCTGTATTAGTTTCCTAGGGCTGTCACAACAAATAACCATAAACTTGATGGCTTAAAACAACAGAAATTTATTCTTTCATAGTTCTGGAGGCCAGAACTCTAAAAATAAAGGTGTTGGCAAGGCCATGCTCCCTTCAAAGGCACTGGAAGAGATTCCTTTCTTGCCTTTTCTAGCTTCTCGTGGTTCTTGGCATTCCTTGGGTTGTGGCTGCATCACTCCAATTTCTGCCTCTGTCGTCACATGACCTTTTCCCCTGTGTCTCTGTGGGTCAAATTTCCTCCTTTCTCTTACAAGGACCCAGTCATTGGATTTTGTGGCTACTCTAAATCCAGGATGGTTTCATCTCAAGATCCTTAATTAATTACATCTGCAAAGACCCTATTGTATTTCCAAATAAAGTCACATTCACAGGTACTATTATTAACATTGTCATTGTTATTGTCACCTTACAGATGAGTAAACTGAGACACAGATAGGTTAAATAACTTTGCCCAAAGTTACACAGATACAAATATTGGGCTAGGAATTAAACACAGGAGTTCTGGCTCTAGAGTCCAGGCTTTTTTTTATTATTCATTTATTTTTTTAATTGCTAGCTTTATTAAACCTTGTTTTGTTTACTCTACCTTTTTTTTTTTCAGAATATTATGGGGGTACTAACACTTTGGTTACATAAATTGCCTTTGCATCACCCGAGTCAGAACTACAGGCATGCCCATCCCTCAGACAGCATGCACCCTGCACCCATTAGCTGTGAATTTACCCATCCCTTCCTCCCCGCCAACCCACTCAACACCCAATGAATGTTACTTCCCTATATGCATATAAGTGTGGATTGATTATACCAATTTAATGGTGAGTACATGAGGTGCTTGTTTTTCCATTCTTGTGATACTTCACTTAGAAGAATGGGCTCCAGCTCAAACCAGGATAACACAAGAGGTAGTTCACCGCTTTTTTTTTTATGGTTGAGTAGTTAAGAGTCCAGGCTTTTAACCACCATGGTACCCTATACCACACAACTGAGGCTTATACAGTGCCTGGAGCATGGTACTAATACCGTATGTGGGAGCCAGAAATAAAAAGTGACTGACAATGAAGATTTGACTGAAGGAGTTGTGTGAACTATTCTCACTGGAGTCTTTGATTCCCAATCCCCTAAGCTTACAGTTAACTGGCAGAGGCCTGAGATTTTGATTCTCAGGGAGGTTAAGGGACTTGTTCAAAGTCGTATGTCTTACAAATGGCAGGGGAGGGATTTGATCCAAGTCTCTCAGCTCCACTCCCATGCCTTCAACCACTGCTCTACGTTAGAGATATATAGAAATTACTCAGCTCCATTCTTTCCTAGTTGATCCAATGCAAAAGAATTTGTCCAAAATTCTATTCAAATGGAAAGTTCTTATTCTGTTTCATAACTCTGCATATCTCTCCAATTAATCAATCCAGGGTCAAAGTTGGAGGATAAAGCAGTTTAATTTAGTAGTTTTTTTTCCTGCCTGTGTTTGTACTGCCTGAAGTCAGTACAAATGTCAATGAAAACACAAATGCTAAAGATGAACTACAGGGCCTCAGTGATGACCAGTTAGTTAAAGGGCAAAGGAAGAAAGAAAATAAGATAATAAGATGGTCACTGGGTTGGGAGACATAGGCAAGAAGATAGAGCCAGGGAATAAGATGGAAGACAAGGGGTGTGGGTGAGAACAGAAAGGTAGAGAGACAAGGTAATTGAGCAAATAACCCATGTCCTGTTCCACTGATCTCTGAAACCACAAATCTCAGAAGAAGTTACTGGCTTTTTTAAAATTATCTTTTATTTCCCTCCCCCCCAAAAAAAGTAGGACTGAAAGCTCAGCCAAGGGAATTACCAACTTTGGCAGTCTTATAGGTGTAAGTGTTTGTGTGTTTGAGATTGCTTGTCTTAGGCTGTTTTTATTGGCATTATAAATCATGATACAGTTGTAAATTAACAAGATAATTTAGTAGTTAGAGGACAGAATTTTTACACTATGTACCACACTTACACAGAATTAAAAAAAACAGTTTTCAAAAAAATACAAATAAAGGGAATTTATACAGGGAAAATCAGAATACTAGAAAACAACTCAAAATGGATGGGAAAAACAGAGCCCAAAGTGAGTTCCTGTAAAGAAGAATAAAATGAATAAACTTTTGGTGAGACTGTACCACTGCCCAAGAGAAGGTACCAAAAATATCAGGATTAAAATGTTAAAGAGAGAGCAATCGAGAGCTGGAAATATTTTTTAAATGATGACATTGTGATTACCTATGCCAATAAATTTGGAAGGTTAGGGAACGCGGGAAAATTCATAGAAGACTTAACCTGCCACAAAAGGTATTAGAATTGTGGAAAGTCATAAATGTACAATGTACCCCATGATGAAAGTGAACAGTGCCCAAAATCGTTACACAGGGAAATTCCAAAGAATGCTGCAAGGATGAAGTTTGCCAAATACACTACATATGAAATATATCTACAAACCACATTGATGGATAAGTAAAAAGAGCATTTTATTAGCCACATAATTAGGTTAGCACAACCTTGAGGACAAAATGTAATACAGATTTTATGAAAAGTCTGATGATAAGACTATGTATGTTATGAACCTTGTGAAAAATAGTTGATACAAAATAATTGTAAATATGAATTCTACATTATGTAAAAAGATTCAACCAACAGATCAAGAGAATTTTTCAAATATGCAAGGTGAATTTAATGTAAACTTTATCTGTATGATTAACCACAGTAGGAGATTAAAGGAGAAAATCAATAATCACTTCAACAGATATATAAAATTATGTGATAAAATTCAACACATATGAATGGTTAAAATTTTAATTATGTAGCAATAGAAAGGCTTTACATGGCTAAGAGAAAAATATCTACAATGTCAACAGTATCATTAATGGTTACAAATTGAAAGACTGGATATGAGTAAATGTATCTGCTCTCATAAGTTCTAATCCTCATGTTTTTCAGCAGTTTCACTGTAAAGAAAGAAAGTAAAATTTATAGTTATTGAAAAAAATTTTTTTGAAATTTTAATTAACCAGTTATTCTCAGTTCACAGCTCTTTAGCTAGAAAAGGAGTGTATTTATCTTAACAAAGTAACTTGATACTGAGTGGACCCCTCAGAGGCTCAGCTTTGGGTCCAAACAGTGGAGATGGGGGTTGGGGTGCCGAACAAGCTCTTCCTGCAAATCAGATTCTGCTAACCGCAGGCTCCCCATGCACAGTACTTTTTGTGCTGTGTGCTCTTCTCAGACTAGTAGCACATAACTGACTTTGCACTTGGTTGTGCCTGACTCTAAAAATGTTAATGATTGCAAAAATCAAATGCCAGCAGAGGCTCTGTGTGTGGGAATAAGGAAGAAAAGGAGTCCCCTTCCCTTGCTCTTCTCCTTACTTCCTCCCACAACACCATCCACACACTCTTCACCCACACCCCTTCTGGCCTCCCCTGAATTCTTTCGCCCATAGATTGCATTGAGCATAATAGGCCTTTGTGGTCAGAGTGGAATCCCATGTTTAAGGGTAGGGTTGGCAGGGAGGAGGGGTGTTTCCGGCAAAGTGATGTCACTGAGACCGCAGACAGGAATTCCCTGTGTCCTAGCCAAAAAGCATTAACAATCTGGTGTATTGATGGTCTCTGCAATAAGCACATTGCTTCCACTAAGTGAATCTCCTTCCATATCTAAAATTGAAAAATTGTGCCCTTGAGACTCCACCCTTTCTCAGAGCAGATGCATTTGTCAACATGCCTTGGTTATTTGCAGATGGTGAGAAAGACTGAGAAAATCTGTACTGGCCATGCAATATAATGTGGAGTAATAGAGGAAGTGGGATGAATTGACTCGAGGGTGGATAGCCTTATAATCCCCTATCTTCTATACCTTGCATTAATAAATTCATTTCAATCTCCCCATTTTTGTACCATTGAGGTGTAAAATTTGGAAGCTACATAAAAATATTACTGTAGAAAAATATGCCATAAACAAAGTAAAAAATGACAAACAAAATGTTTCCAATAACTATGAGATAGTTGGTTTCCCTAATATATAAGAGTCACTAAAAATCATTAAGAACATGATCAACTCATCTAATAGGAAAATAGGCGAAGAATATGAATAAGCAATTCAACGAAAAAGAAATACATATTCCCGACATATTAAATGTATTCTAACTACCCTTAAAGAAATGTAAATGACAAAATGATGAGATTCCTTTTATCACTTATCAGGATAGCAAAGTGTTTAAACATCTGATAAATACATGATAGTCACTACACACTTACTAAGATGGTCAAAATTTTTAAAATACTGACATTATGAAATGTTGGTAAGGATGTGGAGCAACTGGAACTCTTGAACGTTGCTGCTGGGGATGCAAAATGGCACAGACACTTTGGAAAAGTGTTTGGCAGTTTCCTATGGAGTTAAATATACACTTACAATAAAACCAGGTAATCCCATTCTTAGATGTTTACCTGACAAAAGCAAAGACCTACAGCCACCCAAAAATCTGTACCTAAATATTTCTAACAGCTTTATTCATAATCACCAAAAACTTAAAACAATCCAAATGTCCATCAGCTACTGACTGTACACAGATTGGGATACTACCATACACTGGAATTCTACTCAGCAATTAAAAAGGAATAAACTACTGATAAATGTAACAACATTGATGAATCTCAAAAACATTATACTAAGAGAAAGAAGCCAGACTCAAAGGCTATATACGGTATGATTTCATTGATATAATATTCTAGAAAAGACAAAAATGAGAACAGAAATTAGATCACTGGGCAAAGGCTCTGGGTGGGGACAGAGGACTGACTGCAAAGGGCCACAAGGGAACTTTTAGAGATGATGTAAATACTCTACATCTTGACTGTTGTGGTGGTTAGATGACTTTATACATCTGTTAAAAGTTCATAGAACTGTATGCCTAAAAATGGTGAATTTCACTGTAAATTTAATAAAGAAATTATACATATTGACAAGGATGTGAAAAAATAGATGTTTCTTGTATGTTAGCGGGAGTAAAAATTTTTGCAACCTCTTTGGTGGGAGACAATTTAGAAATATCTATCAAAGAGTAACACATATATATCCTTTGACTTGAGAAATCTACTTCGAGAAATTTAACCTGGTGATATGTTCATGAACGTATGAAGAGATGTATGTATGGGGTGTTCAGTGTAGCATTGCTTGTAATAACAAAAGACTAAAAATGACTAAAGGTCCCTCAACTGGGGTCCAGATATATAAGTTCTACTGCGTCCATAATGCATACTACTATGCAGACATCAAAAAGGCTGAGCTAGATCTATGAATGTTGATGCAAACTGTCTTTGAAACATTTCATTATGTAAAAAGCAAGACATGGAACAATGTATACAGTATGTTTCTATTGGGTAAAGACACAGACATCTCTGGAAAGATGCAGATGAATCTATTAACTGTAGTAGCTTTTTAGGAAGGGTCTGGGGCTCTATAGTGGGAGTATGTGTCAGAGTTCCCCAAGAGCAGACCACCCCAAGTTTGATAATTCACTAGAAGGACTCACAGGACTCAGCATATCTGTCATCATACTCATGGCTAAGATTTATTACAGTGAAAGGGTATGAAGCAAAATCACCTTCATAGAAGAAAGATGAGAAATGCATCAGACTAAGTCTCAGGGAACCCAGGCACAAGCTTCCAAAGGCGTTCTCCTGCTGAAATCAGACAGGATGTGCTTAATTCTCCCAGCAATGAATTGTAACAACAAGAGTGAAATGTCTACCAGGGAAGGTCACAGGAGTCCCAGTGCCCAGAGCTTTCACTGGGGGCCAGTCACATAGGCATCTTCCATCCAGCACACTCCAATGCGCCAGACTCCCAGAAGGCAAACAGGTGCCCAGCACAAACCACACTTCCTGCACAAAATAATCCAGGCACAGCAAGCAATTAAAAATCCTTAATAGAAATTTCTGAAAACCCAAAGGCTTTGAGTTGAAGGAGAAAAATTTACAAAGGGTTTCCAGTTTGGAGTAAAGTGGTAATGATAGGAGCTGGGAAGGTGGGCATTGGGTACATGGGAAGTTGGGCATTGGTTTGATGTTGACTTTGATGACTCTGTCCACTCTAGCACCCACTCTAGCACCCTGCTTGCCACTCACTGACCTGATTAATCCAAGCAGACACCTCTGCATTCTTTCTTTCCAGACCAGTGTCATTTCCGAACTCTTTGGGCAGAACTGAAACGTCTTACTTGGCTAGACTTTGGGTAGATTCATAGCTCTACTTGGCACATTACCTCAGGCACCTCTGGTGTTATGCATCAGTTTAAGAGGGAATGTTCCTCTTGGATAAGATATGGTCAAGCTTGTAAATGCTCATGGTAACTCTGTCACAGATCATCTGGTATCTAACCAGCTGGCTCTCTCTTTAACCATCAACACAGAGTAACTGCAATTTAGATATGTAAGAACTCAATCTTAAATTGATTAGTATCTACTCCTGTCAAGAATGTGACAGATATGGCTGATATTTCAGAGTGACAATATAAAGGTCCCTTAGATTTCTTTCTAAGCATATTTTCTGTACCCATTTAGTGAAGAGGAAGACAGAAGGGGTTAGAGAAAGGTCCCTGGACATTGGAGACAGGAATGTCTTCCAAAAACAAATCCAGTAAGAGCAACGTATAACAGACCAATATGTAACAGATGAGAGTAGCTTTTACCAAAATCACCCACACTTAAAAGAAAAGTGCATTCAGTTCTGTGGCTTAAGTATTTCCTCAAATCCAGAGTATGACCAAGAAATGTTCTACTTGATTTTGTACCCTGGATGAAGAAAGAATATGTGAATATGTTGGGGGTGGGATCACTTGGAGTAAAAAGCCAACTAAGGGCTCGGTGCAGTGGCTCATGCCTATAATCCTAACACTCTGAAAGGCCAAGGCAGGAGGATGGCTTGAGGTCAGGAGTTTGAGACCAGCCAGAGACTGTCTCTACTAAAAATAGAAAAAATTAGCCAGGCATGGTGGTGCATGCCTGTAGTCCCAGTTACTCGGGAGGCTGAGGCAGGAGGATCTCTTGAGCCCAGGAGTTTGAGGTTACTGTGAGCTAGACTGATACCACAGCACTCTAGCCCAGGAGACAGAGCAAGACTCTGTCTCAAAAAAAAAAAAGGCAACTAAAATTTGTCAGTGTATCTCCAGCATAGTCTGAGGGGAGAAAGTACCTTGGCCTGTGTACTCGAATATGCCATTTCCCTGAAAGTCCTTTTCCCATAATGATGCGCAATGTCCCCTCTAAGTTAATCACACTAACTCCCCCACCCTGATTTCCTGTTCAGCAAGCTGTCTTGTCATGTCAATTTTTTTTTTTATTTCAGGATATTATGGAGGTACAAACATTTTGGTTACATTATGACTTTGCCGCATCCCAACCATGATTTGAGACATGCCCTTTCCCCCACTACAATGCTCACCACATCCATTAGTTGTGAGTTTACCCAGCCCCAAGCCCCCTATTCCCAAAGAATATTACTTCTGTGTGAGTACCTTAGTGCTCAGATCAGTGCCAGTCTGGTAAAAAATGAGCTGATCATTGTTAATCAATAAATAGGTATCATGCCTTAAATACCCATCTTTTGCATGTTTGGTTTCACAGGATTCTCATTCTTTTTATTCCATGAGGTGAAATAGATTGTCCCTAAAAAACCTGGGCTCCCTGTAGAAGGCAGAGGCAATATGGAGACCACTAGAACCACATGTACAGCACAATCCATGTACTTCTTGCTGACACCAGGCAATCGCTTTCTCATTTACTCGGACTCACAGAAATAGGATGGGCACAGCCACACAAGCAAGGCCAATTCAGACAACAGTAATTCCACTGGCTTTTTCTCCTTTGGAATTACAATAATGTTCTGAGTGAAGGAAAAATTGCCTCTACTTTAACAAAAGCTCTGGCTACCACACTGAAGAAAACATGTATTACTGTACTGGGAAATGACTGGTAAAATAGTTGAAATTCTTTATAGAAGTTCCTAAAAACCCAAAGACTCTGGGGAACACATGAGTTAAAGGGGAAAATTTTACTCTACCTTCTGGGAAATCTTTGTTACCTAGAACTGACCTCTGGGAATGATTTAGTGGACCCATCTTTAGGGATGGGATAGTTAGTAAAGATAACATTGAACTTATCCTCCATCCATTCTCTCGGGATTGGGTGGGGTGAAGGCACTTCCTCTCTTCTTAGAGCTTTATTTATAGTGATGATTTATTCCACTTGTCTCACCTTCAGTTCTCACCCTCCAGCATCCCCCGAGAGCTGATCCATGCCACTCCAGTTCTAATAACTTGATTTCCTCTTTTTTTTCCTCCTCTTACTATGTTCATTTTTAAACTCTACCCCCACATGCTACCCCCCCCCACTTGCTCAAAAACCCTGCATCTTGTTTCGGCCCCCTGATTCCACGAAAACTGCTCACAAAAATATCACCAAAACTTCCTAGTGCCAAATCCAACAGACACATTTCAGTATTTACATTTCCCGTAGAATTTAACTCTTGACTTTACTACTTAAACTCTCTCCTTTTTTGCCTCCCATGACACCAGGCTCTTCTAGAACCCTCCTACTTCTCTGGCCCCTACTTTGCTGACTCCTCTTTTGCCCCATGCCTTTTAAATATGAATGATCCACAGTGCTCCATCTTGGGAACTTGGTTCATCCCATTTTATATACATACACCGAACTGAATAGTGATGACTCCCTAATCTATTATCTATTGGGATGACTCCTTAATCTTTGTGAGGATAACTCCCTAATCTCTATAGGGATGACATCCTCATCTCTACGATGACAACTCCCTAGTTTTTATGGCCATGATTCCCTGATCTGTATTTCCAACCCAGGCCTTTCTCTTGAGCTCCTGATTCATAATGCTAGGCACCTACTGGGCATATCTATCTGCTGCTTAGATGTCCCACAACCAAATTTACCTATGTCTAAAATTTAACTTTTTCCCTCTCTAAATTAATCTTTCTGCATTATCTGCTCAATAAATGTTACCATCTTCCCCCCTAGTCTCCTTAGATTCCTTCTTCTCCCTCCAAACTCGAAGTTTTATTGATTCTATACAGTAAGTATCTCTCAAATCCATTCATTTCTCTTTATTTCTTCCCTAGACATCTAAAAAAGCTTCTGTAGGTGCCTCTCTACCTCTAGGCTTCTCTCCTTCCACACATCATCTACTTTGAAGCTAACATGGTCATCCTAAATATGCAAACCTCATTATGTGGCCCGACCAACATGAATTCCTTCAGTGACGTCTATGCTGCTCAAAAGCCAATCTCTTTAGGAACAATTTTAAGGCCAAGCTAACCATCCAGCCATGTAAGTGTAGTATAAGGTGTTAGTTTCTAAATGGGGCCTACTTTTTTCATATCCTCATGCCTCGTAAAATGTTCCTACTTCTTTCTTCCACCTGAAACAGTCTTCTTTCCTCTCTTTTTTATCTAACTAACTCTACCTTATAAGGAAATTGAGGCTCAGGATAATCAGTCTTGTGGGTCACTGATTCCATAAAGTTTTCCTGAAAGCCTCTTGGCCCTTCTCTAATGATGGACCAAATATCCTCCTTTGCATCCCTTCTCTTAGCATCCCTCCCACCTGTGTCAAGTCTCCCACTGAACCTTGAGAACAGGGTGTACCTCCCCAGAGCCCAACGAAGGGTCTGCCCTATAGCAGTGTTCCATATGTGAGTTGAATAGGTGAGACTGACTTAAATTTTTAGTACATAGTGTTTTCCATCAAAAAGGGGGGGTGGAATTTATATCACTATTTCAAATGCATTTTAACATCTCAACTCTCTGGTTCTATTTTAAGTGAGCTTCCAGGCAACCTCAACTTCAGTTTGCATGTTTTGTAGGAAGCAAGGGGACAGATGTTTGGGCAATAAATACAAAATCTGGATCCCAGAGCTTAGTCATAAACTCCATGGGATTTTTTTTTCACAAATTACCAAGAATAACAGATTCAAATGCCATGTTTATAATTGAAGGAAATACTTAGCTGGTCATTCCAAAGCAAACACAGTTAACTCTACATTGTATCTGAGAATCAGTCATTCTGATTCAGGAGAGGCAGTATGATTAGGTAATAATGCATCTTCTTCTGTGAAATGGAATCTTGACCCTGCCTCTTACCAGCTGTGTGACTTACACAAGTTACTTAAACTTTCTCCTTCTTCTTTTTTTTTTTACCCCTAGAGACAGAGTCTCCCTATGTTGCCCAGGCAGGTCTCAAACTCCTCACCTCAAGCGATCCTCCGACCTCAGCCTCCTGAGTAGCTGAGATTACAGGCATGAGCCACTGTGCCCAGCTAAGTTACTTAACCTTTCTAAATCTTCATTTTCCAGACTAAAATTTTAAACACATCACTTACTTTGGTAAGTTGATGTGAAAATGTAGTGAGTGCTATATGAAAATAGTGATTAGAGTGATCCCCCCTGGCCCTGTAGCCTCAGTTATGGCCCATATGTGGAAAATACCCTATATTTAGTCTATACATATGTACTGTTGACCTTTCAGCTTGGATGCCTCACAAGCACTTCGAACCTATTCTGCCCAGACAGAATTCATGCTTCTCCCTTCCCTCCACACCTGCCCCTCCTCCAGCTTTCCTCGGCTGAACATTCACAGCTCCGTGAACAGCTCCAGCACTCACTCAGTTACTGATACCAAGAACAGTGGCATCACCCTCTATTCCTTGCTCACCCTCGTCCTTCACATTCAGGCAACCCACTCACTCAGAAAATGTTCCTGAGGCCTTGTGCCAAGACCTAGGATTCTAGCTCTCAAAGATTCTGAAACTCATGCACCCCTCTCCATCCCTCTGCTGCCTTCTTACTCCAACCACCACCACCTCCCACAGCAGGCCCCTAAATGGTCTCCCTGTATCCACTCATGCCTCTCACCCATCTGCTTTCCTACTGCAGCCAGAGTGATCTTTCAAAGTATTTATATGATCATCTACCAGTTACTTAGAACACTTCATAGGTTCCCATTACTCTTAGAATAAAGAACAGAATCCTTTATGTAGCCCAGGTCCTACATGTTCTGGTGCCTTCCTGGATCTCCAGGCTTTCTTCTCCCCATATTTCCTTTACTCTTTGCCCCCTTTCAGCCCTTACTTCACCATGCTGTTCCTGGCACAGGGCCCTAGCACAATGTATTTGCTTTTTCTGGAACATTCTCCTCCTACCCTCATTGCTTAGCTATTTTCTATTCAGCCTTCAGATCCCGGCTCAAAGTCACTTGCTCAAGGATGCCTCAGAAACCCCTCCCTTGAACTCCATGCTATTAATAGCTGGTGCCCTCCACAGCAATCTGGATTTTTTCTTCATAGTACTTAGGGGTATTATAATGAATTGTCTACAGGTGTAAGTCTTTCACCAGACCAGTCCTTCTCAATTCTGGCTTTACATTAGATTCACTGGAGAATTTTGTAAAAATACCAACTCTGGGGTCCCACCTCAAAGCAGTTAAATCATAATCACTGGGGGTAGGGCCTGGGTACTGGCATTATCTAATGGCTCCCTGGTACATCCAACATTAGTGAGCGTTGGGAACCAGTGGTTAGGAGGGCAAGGGCCATGTCTGCTTATCCATGACTTTATCCCTAGTGCTGGGCACACAGCAGCATCTGCACAGAGTAGGCACTCAATAAATGGTCACTGTAGTTATGGTTGTAGTATAAGGTGTTAGTTTCTAAATGGGGCCTACCTTTTCACATCCTCATGCCTTGTAAAATGTTCCTACTTCTTTCTTCCACCTGAAACAGTCTTCTTTCCTCTCTTCTTTATCTAACTAACTTTACCTTATAAGGAAATGGAGGCTCAGGATAATCAGTCTTATGGGTCACTGATTCCATAAAGTTTTCCTGAAACTTGCTGTTGTCGTCTGCATAATTATGATTAAGAAGATCATTAAGTCCTGTGACTTTTTTTTCACATCTTTGGCCTCTGTGATTCTTTGCCACAGAACTCTAAGAAAATAAAATCGTAGCAGCCAAATCATCTTTTTAAAATTCACTGAGTTCCTATTTTCCTGTCAACATAAAGCTTCAATTAGGGATTAACCAGAACGTACTAGACATAATGTTTTAGCAAAAAGTCATATTTCCAAGATGAAACAAAATAGAGCATATTAAAAAATCCAATTCATATCATACAATTCCTTTTTATGTAGGTATATATTAGTAATTAGTCATTTCAATAGTGATTTTTCTAATTTTGTAATGACAAGAATGACTCAGATTAACTACTGCTACGTCATTCTGATTCTATTTGTTTTTACTCTTCTCTGTCACTTTTTCTCTCCTGTCACATGACCTATCTTACCAAGTAAGTGTCAAACCCACTCCCCACAGTGGCTCAGTGGTTAGGACTAAAGTTTCTTCTGCTTGCAGTTTTCCTGTTCAGCCCTGTGTCAGAAGCAGGCCTTGGACAACTTCTCCTTTAGAGGACATAGTTCCTCTAATCCAGTTCTCAACCATAAAGCTGCATCAGAACCATCTGGAAAGCTTGTTAAAACACAAATTGCTGGACCCCGTCCTCAGAGTTTCTGATTCAGTAAGTCTGAGGTGAGGCCAGAGAAGCTGTATTTCCAACAAGTTTCCAGGTGATGCTGCCGCTGCTGGTCCAGCGACCACACTTTAGGAGCAGAACTGTTTTAGTTCATTATGCACAGTAACTACATGCTAATTAATGGCTGGTATGAGAGAGAGAGAGAGAGAGAGAGAGAGAGAGAGAGAGAAGAGCAGTTGTGAGACCTTTCAGCGGACAGTGGGTGAAGACTACTCAGTTTATCCCTTATATTTAAAGTGCAACCTTGGGCCTTTTCCCCATGATTTCAGGGGAATTTCTCTATGCTATTTTTGTAAACAACACAGCATATCCCATCCATACTTCTCCTTTTATAAAAAAGATATTGTATGTGGGGGCAGCACGCCTCCAGTCTATGCCTTATTAGGCAATTCCCTCAGTCACCACTAGCCTGCTTTTTAAGGGCAGCTCTTGTTCACCATCCCTAAAGCCAGCCTGTTTAATGAAATCACTATTAACACAATGGTGGGAGGGGGATTGAAATAGCAGTGAGGAAATTGCTAAGAACTCTTCAAAGAAACAAGCTTCAAAATCACTTTAGGAGGTTTCAGCTGGAGTTAGAAAGGAGAGGTGAGGTAAGAAATTCCAAGGCACCCCCAAAAAAGCATACTGAGCCCAAGACCAGCACCCTGGCAAGATGCTGGGCAGGCAAGCAAGTCACTATCACTGGGCTAAACAGCTAGAGTGAGCATAACATTTTAGCCTTTGCAGTTACTCACTTTTAGTCTCTCTCTTAACCAGTTCTCTTTTCTCCCCCGAACTTAATTATGTGCCTGACTTCACTGACATCTTTAGGCTTTCCACCATTTTTTAAACACTCCAATGAATGTGATTTATCTTTTTCAGATCAAAAAAAAAAAATCTCAAAGTTGAAAAGATCCTTAGAGTTCACTCACTCCAGAGTTTCCCAGCTCTGACTGCACAGGAGAATCACCTGGGGACTTTCCCCAGTCCTACCCAGAGCAATTGCATCAGAATCTCTGGGGATGGGGCCCATACGTTGGTCATTTTTAATTCCCCTCACCAGGTGATTCTAATGTATAGCCAAGGCTGTGAACCTCTGTCCTAGTCCAACTCCTTCCAAGTGGTAAATCTACTCCTACAGAATTCTTGAAAGATGAGTATTTAATCTCTGCAGTAAAATTCTTTATTGATGGGACAGAAGTGGATTTCTATGTAGCCCAGGCCATTGCCAGATATCTGTAATTGTTAGGAAGCTCTTATCTGGACCCAGGTTTTGTTTCATTCTAACTTCCATCTACTGATCCCAGCTCTAAGATACAAAGCAAGTTAAAATGTGTTTACTTCTTTGTTAAAAAAATTTTTTTTCCAAATCCTCAAAAGTAGTCAGTATATAAACCCAGTCTTCAGGTTTCCTGTTCTCTAGGTTAAATAGCCCCAGTTCCATTAACTATTCTTTACATATCATGATTTCCAGATTTTATGTAACCCTAATTACCCACCTCTAGATGCCCTCCAGTTTGTTAATGTCCCTCCCAAAACACACTGCTCTGAACTGAAGATACTATAGCAAATATAGTGGAATTATTACATCCCTTCATCTGGAAACTAAACTTCCATTAACACTGCTTAATATGACTGGTCATTTTAGTCACTCGTATTGAGAATTGTAGTCCATAAACCTACAGATTTTTTTCACATGTACTACCTCCCAGTCAGGAATCTCACCCCATGTGTACCATTCAAATGTCAACTTCATGGTTTCAGCCCATCTTTCCAGCCTTATACTTGATATTTTTACGAAATACATCTCTCACAAAAAGTTTTTTATTGCTGGCAAATTTTCTAAGCATACTTTTTAAGTTTTCATCCAAATCACTGATAAAACATGCCATCTAAGATAGGGACAAGGACAGAACGTTGTGGTATATTTCCCTATATTCTTTATTCAAGGTAGATTTCAAATCATTTATCAACATGATTTGCCCATGATTCATGCTAGTACCAGTCCTCTTAGTTCATTCTTATAAAATCCCTGTTTTTCCAACTCATCTTTAAGCATATTATGAAAGAATTTGCTATCCATCTTTCTCATGAAGTACTTACAAGTAAAATGATATAATATTTGGATTTCCTTAAAATATTCCAATACCAACAACAAAATGTGTGTGGGGGGGTGATAAATGAAATAAAAAAATCTCAGAATATTGATAATTGTTGAAGAGGGGTACTGTGTATACAGAGGTTTATTATACTATTCATGTTGCATTTGTTTGAAAATTTTTATAACTAAAAACTTTTGAAAACCTCTTGCTGAAATAAAATACACTATTTCTATGAATTCGAGAGACTGCCAACATTTCTTAATGCTGGCACCCTCCCACATATTTTCCGAATTGGAATCATTTGATATAAGTTGATTTAGAAAATCCAGGCCAGTTTCAAGTGATTGGAGCTTTCTTTTCAAGGTGCTGACAAATCTTCCGTATTTATTTTAAGATTTTGCCAAATATCAACCTCATATGGAGTTTCCTAAATCCATCCTCTTCCATCTTTTATGACGTAGATCACCAATTCTAAGAATTTAAAGAGCAGAATCTCCGTAAAGTTCTTTAAACTCATGTAGAAAAGTCAAGGGCTCTCTTAAATAATTTTTCATCTGTTTCAATGTCTTCTTAATTATGTATGTATTACTTTGTTTTGATCAAACTGCATTTTTCAAGATGGAAGCAAAATAGAAGTTCAAAGATTCCAATTCTCTTGCATCATCAATTATCACTGTGCATCCCTCTTCCTGTTAGTGTTCTTGCACTGAACCGTAACCAAAATAACTTTTGTTATCTTTAGCATTTTTTCCTGGATGCTTCATCTCCAACAAATATTTAGCCCAAGTGGTGCTACTTTTAAAAGAATTCTCCTAGCTTCTAAATATTATTCTCAATTACTTGCCATCTACTTTCTCTGTTGTAGAAATACTTGGGAGTGGGGAAAGTTTTTATTTTTTAAAAGTCATGGTTACCTTAGAAATTTTAGAAAATGGAGAAAAGTATATATAAGAAAATAAAACTCACCCATAATTTGGGAGCTCTTATTGAAGTCCCTCTGGTCAAATGTTTTAAATGCCTTTTACTTTTCTTACCCATTATGATTCTTTATGATTGCATAATCAGACTTCTCATATTGTTATTTCTTTTTTAGACTCTTATCTTTTTTGAGCCATATTCTTTTTAGCATATCTGACTATGAGATATCATCTATCATTTTTCTGTTTTTTTTTTCAATCTGCTTTCTTAAAAATTAAGGCCATGTGCTTGGTTGCCTTACTTCCTCTTTTAAAATTATTAATGCCTACATGAACTTATCATTGCTCCTACCTTCTCTATCATAACTTCCTTTTGAATTAAAATTAAATCAAAGAAGAAGGGCACAAATACCTTCCTCCAACTTGCAAAAAGTATCTGTAAGGAAAATGAAGAATTCTTCACATGTTTTACTTTTGGAATATTAGAAAATCCCTCTATGGAGCTGTCAATTTCATGTCTCTGTATTTTGACACAGGCAAACAATATCTTTAACCTTCTCTTCCCCTTCTAAAACATCTATATCTTTAAATAAAAAATAGACTTCATTGCCCTCTGCCAATTAAGAGGCCCATCCTTCCAAATCCTTAGTAGCATGTTGAGTTTCATGTTTACATAGAGTAAAAGAAGTATGTCTATTTTAATAGGTTAAACTTTGGTTTGAAAACATGAAGATGATCAAAATAAGGTTTGGAATACTAAAATGACCAAATTTCCCTAAAAGCTGTATCAAAGAATCACAGATTTATTCTTCTTTTTTTCCTCCCTCAGATCTTTTCCTGGAAATTAATACATTGGGTGATGCTTCATCGGAAGATGCAAAGTCTGTAGTCCAGCACCTTTCTATGCATCGTTCTAATGTTGGTAGCTCCTTACCTAAGTCAAAAAACAATAGCGGAACAAGAAAAACAAAACCTAGAGGTTACTAGCTCTGGAATCTTGAGTAAGTCACTCTTTCTATCTTTGTTTCCTCAGCTGTATAATGAGGATTATGGTAATACTTCCTTGACAGGGCTGTTAAGAGGATTAAATTACATCAAATAGTGTATAAAATCTGCCATATGAACTGTAAATTCAATGGTTATGATGATGATGATGATGGTTCACAAGACCGCAACTCCATTTGTAATCAATGGATTACATAAATTTAAATATGTAAATGTGCAATACCCAAGCAACCAGAAGCTTTTTATGTTTATAAATGGTGTAAAAATGTTAAGTTTCCCAAATTTCCAGGTTTAATCTTTCTCTCATGATAGAAAAGTCTAGGTTGGGGGAAGTGGTTTCTGTCAACATTTGCTGAGAATTTTCTCACCGGATTTGGTATTTTAGGAACCAGCTTTTTTTTCTTTTTTTTTTTTTTTGCTGACAGTAGGCACTGGAAGCCAGAATCTAGGACTGAGCTTGTCTTGATGGGTCCAGTCCTGAGCTGCCTTCCTCCTTGGGGAAAAACCTTAGCCTCTAAAATCAGGGTTTACTTTCTCAGGCAAAGGAGGGGATGCAGAAGGGAGGCTGGGGATGTGCACACCTTCCCTTCCCTGATCCTGCCCTCCTCCAAGCTTATTTTCCAGGATCCTTTTCAAGGCAATATGGAAATCCCTGTGCTCAAAATACCCTCCATCCTCCATTGCTTCTTGCTCCACTAATTTCCAATTTGGTGAAGTTAAAAAGAAATACCCCTGGTGGTCTTAAATGTAAAAGGCCACTGTGTGGTTCTTCTCACCAAAACCTGGCTATGGCAAAGCTGAACAGAAAGAATAGGAGTTTGGAATCATTATGGGAAGAAGAGGGGCAAACCATCCTAGGAAGATGGGAGCAAAAGCAACACTGGGAGGACATAGCAGGTCAGGAGTTAGAAGAGAGGCTCAGAAATGAGGCCTTCAGATAATCACATCTACTTCACCAGCACTCACTTTTCCCAAGTACCCACTCTGTCTCCTCCCTGCCTCCTAAGATAACGAAAGCAGTACCACAGGACTCTAGGCCAAGAAAAACCCCTGTCAACTTCATGATCATCCTCTTCGCCATTTCTTATGTGCTTTGTGGGTCCCAGGCACTGTGCTAAGCACTTTACATTGTTCACGAAATCTTCACAACATTGTAGGTAACATTAGCCTATTTTACACTTGAGGAAACCAGAGGTCAGAAAGGTTGGTAATGTGCTCATGGTCACACAGATGGTAAGTACAGGGCTGGAATTTGAACACAAGCGTATCTGACTTTGGGATTTCTATGCTTTTAGTTATTTGAAGGAACTGACACTCATTTAATCCTCCCCCCAACATCCACCCACCTTCTTCAGTCAAGTGTGGTCAATTTATATAGCCATCTTCTGAGAAAAGTTGTCACAGGTGGTTTCTGCCTCATAAGTTGCTAAGTTAGTTTTGCGGCCAACTTTGTGTCTCGAAACCTTATGTCTTGGCCCAACAGATTGTTCCAGCAACTACAGGTTAAGCCAAAGTCAACTATAGGCTGGACTTGCATTATCTCATTTAATCCTCATAACAAAGCTTTAAACTAAGTACTAATATCAACTCAATTTTTACAGGTGGGAAAACTGATACTCAGAGAAGTTAAGTTACCTGCCTAAGGTTGTACATCTAGTAAGAAGTAGAACTAGGATTGGAAGTTAGATTATCCAAATGCTTGAACACTTTGCTCTACCTCCCTCTTATTGAGAGATCAGTGGAGTTGGCCTGGAACAAAAGACTCTTTTGAATGTATGTTGTAGCAACTGAGGGAAGTTGTCTAGCCACAGCAGTAGGAGATGCAGACAGCATAACAGAGTCAGAGAAGAGCCAAGTTTTGAGAATGAAAGAGTGATGAGAGGGGACAACTTCCATAGTGGCTGTCTGGTCACTTGGGCCGCTGCTCTGCCCTCATCAAAGGGATTTCCACTCCATGAGTCTCTGATATGCAGCTGTAGAGCCTGTCATCTGTGTTTCCTGACTTCTCCACGTGGGCCTGTCAAACCTCCATCACCTCAGATAACACAGCCCTGTTCTTGTCACCTTGTGCCTCACATACACACTCCCTTAGGCCTAAACTCCCTGCAACACCCCTCATCGTCGTCTTGGCCTTACAGAGTGGAGTGATGAGAGCCTTAGAGCTTTGCACACCCTAATGCTTGAATCCTGTCACTAAGTCAGCCCCCAGTTTTACTTTGTCCCCCAACAGCTAACTCTTTCCTCTTTCTTCATTGTCTGTCAGTTCCAGGGGAAGAGTACTGAAGCCTATGGGTGTTTTCCAAAAAGCCCTGGGTACACTGGGTATACATTAAATGTTTCCTGAGGGAACAGCAAGACAGAGGCAGTGTGTAATTCAGAAGGCCTTATAGCTACTGGCCTCTAGAATTGCCAAGGTCTTGGGATGACTGAGGAACAAAGCCAAAGTTTTTTTCCCAGTTCTTCACACCCTGCGGTTAGGCCCATTCTCTACACAAGAAAACAGAGCTCATAGGAGTCCCCATGTCTCTGAGGTTGGCTAGGGCAAAGAGCTGCTGGTGAAAGTCATTGCTGGAAATGCTGGCAGCAAGCCACATAAGACATTTTTAGTCTGTATATTCTAAGGAACTTGTATTCATGAGCAGCTAGTGCTGCATCATTAGAAGTCATACATGACAGGCTGTTGCAAGAAAGATCCAGAAGCACAGTGATCTGGATTTCCAGGCGTCAGTGTCCCTGGATCTTTAATATCCACCCTGTCTTATAGGCAATTTGGCCAGTGGTCAAATTGCTACCCTGATCTTTCCTACAATTTAAAAAAAAATGAACAAGAAAAGGAGTTGGTTACATAAAGCATCCCACTATATTCCTCACTCAGGAACGAAGGATATAGTAATCAGAAACAGGCAAAAAGAAAAAATTAACGAGGAACCTATGTTTTTACATAGATCTTCTACCTGCTTCCACACCTCTTTGAAGGCCTCTTGCTGTCCTCCTTGCTCGCCAAATTTGTTCTATCTCCAAATATGTTTCTCTTTTCTATAATCAGTAATATCTAGAAACTGAGTTCCCTAGGCAACCACAAATATTTGTTATTCTTTCTGTCATGACATGCCCTAAAAATAAATTCAGATATTTTTCCTATCATCAAAATGCCAGAAAGAATGTAAACGGATATTAGTTTTTTGTGCATACTTGTAAAACAGAGACAGCCTAATGCTACATAGCCGAAATTTCTAGGAATAGTGTGAAAGTCCTAAAATAGAAGATAATATAAAAACCTGGTTCTTAGATTATCCTGTCCTTAAAATGGAACAAGCAAAGGAGACCTTGTGAAAAGAGGATTGGTGCAAGCTAATACACACATGTTCACACACACCCTTTCTTTTTTAGAAACAGCGTGGCAGAGAGAAGAGTGCGCGTTTGCTCTAAAATTTAGTCAAGATTTTGCCTATTTCCTTTGAAATGCACCCTTGATGTGCCAGCCAAGGACCCTCGGAGACCTCCATTTGAAGCTGACAGTACTTGAAGCCAATTAACAAACAAGATTTGCTTTCTAGTGTCATGTGACCCTGGAGTGGGTGACCTTTCAGAAATCATGGACAAAGTCTCTATTTAAAGCTCCTACATAGTTATGACCCCACTATACAAATAATTGTGAATTAGGAGGCTTCCAAATTAAACTAGGTCCAGCAAATAGAAGTGTGACAATGACAACAGTATTATTTATAAAATTTTACATTTTGATAGTCTCAACAATAATTTACAAAATACATTTATGTCCACTCTTTTTTTTTGGATCCTCAAAGAAACTCCCTAGGACACAGAGGATCCACACACACACATACACACACCCATACATTTCCATTTTACAGGTGTGCAAAAACTGAGGCTAAAGAGCAAGGGAATTTGCCCAATCTTTATGTAACTGAGTATAAAACTCAGCCAAGGCTTCTACTTCTAGCCCAGGGTCTTTAAGCATAGTTCTCCCATGCCCCAATGCCACTGTCACCCAAGAATCCTGATACCAATAGGATTTGTGATACAGAGGACCAGGAGTAGAAAAAGTAGCTTTACAGCTTTTAGATAATCAATTCAGAAATGGATAAAAGCATGGAAAGATTGTATGGAAAAAAAACAACAGGAAGAGCTGAGATGAACTAACACAGGATGGAGTCACTAAGGCAAGAGGGCAATTTCTCTCTTCTTTCTCCTTCATATCCTTCTTGTTCATGATCGTCTATCCTAGGACACAAGACTTCCCCAAATGGCCCTATAATAATCCTTTCCCCAAACATTATGTTGTCTTTACCAGGTTCATGTGATAGTCTCTTAAAATATTTTAGCTAAACTTCCTTATCGACTAGGAACAAGTGTCCATTTTTTTTTCTTGGAACTACCATATTAGCACCAGTCACATTCATTTTCACCACCTCCTTTGACATTTGTTCTTTGTATGGCATAGTTTCTGAATCCCTCCCCATTCTGGACATACCCACCCAGTTTGTCAATATCTCACTTCAAATGTGATACAAAAAGGAAATGTACTACCCATAGAGTGATTTTCACTTTTTCACTCAATAAATCAACCAAAAAATAAATAAATATGTCCTGAATCACAGGGAACACTTTGGAGTGATGGAAACATTCTATATCTTGATAGAGCGGTAAAAAGTGTTGTTGTAGGGGTAAACAAGGTGGTGAAAGTCAAGCACTTAGTACTGAGCCTGGCACAACATTAGTCCTTTATAGGTCACTACAAATCAGTGTCTTCATGGCACTGTATTTGCAGTCTTATCTTCAGTTCAGAGCTCTATATTTTGAGAGTGACATTAACAAACTGGAAGGCAGAAGGTCCAAAGAAGAGAAAGGAGCTCCTACTCACAGAACTCCTATCAACAATTTGTCCTTTTCTGTTTACCTCTCTCCAGTTCTACCCTGCCCCAGTGAAGACTTACTAGGCTTGACTCCTGATACTCAGTCCCACCCAATTCCTGAAGTATATTATAGACTTCTTCACTCTAGTGGGAGAGCATCTGAAAATCCACTATTACTCCCATGTTTGTGGTCAAGTGTCCTGGAAGGAATTTAACCTCCCCTTTGGGAGAATCTGGGCAAACCTCCTCAGCTAAATCCATTCCAGAGTATATAATACACAGTGTGACCTTCTGTCTGGCTACCAAGGTCCTGGTCCTCATTTCATTTCTACCCTAGGACTAAAGCCTGACCTAAGATGTTGACCAAATTGATAGAAGACTGGCTCCCTTCAGTGGTTTTAGTCCTCTCCTCTCACACATGGTCTGAATTCAGTCTCCAGTATCTCCCTGGTGCTCACTGAGACAGACCTCCCTGACCAGTGACTTGGACACAGAACAAGAATGTACTCCCCAGATGCCTCTGCAGCTGGACCCCACAGCTAGGATCAAAGTCCTTAAATGTGGTCATAGCTTTGATCAAACGTAAATTTGTTCCTCTGCCTTGAACACAATGATCTAAATTGCCCAGGGCAATTTCCTTTTACTCTCTCCCATTCGCAAAGAGCTTCAATCAGTTTCACATCTATAGATATTACATTTACAATGATAGTGAAGAAGGGAAAAAAATTACAAAGAACAGACACACAAACTCATAAAGCAAACGATCTGGAAGATTTAGTATAGGGGCAAATAGCTCTAAAAATTTTAAAAGACCTTGAGGTAATTGCTGTTTTATAACTTCATTCATTCTTTCATTCATGTATTCATTCACTATGCATGCTTGTATTGATTTGCATATTTGATTGCCTATAATATACTTGGCCTTGTATATACAAATACGAATAAGATTCATATTTATAGTGCAACATATTTATTCATATTTAAAGGTCCACAAAAATTAGTGTTCCTAATGTCAATGTCATCACTTTGACCTAGCAGATAAAAGCTTTTATGTTTGGTATGTTCTGTTAAAGAAGGGAAATATGCAGTACACCTCAGTAGATTATAAAACTCTATCAACAACATCAACTATAATTGGCATAAAATGTAACGTACAAGCTTCATCTCTCTGGGTAACGGCAGTATTAGTCTTGAGTTTGGCATGTCTAGGTCTGCATTACACCTTTGGCCCTCCTAGTTGTATGACACTGGCCTCAGTTCCTCATCTCAGAAGTGGGAATAACAGTAGTTCTCATCTCATAAAGCTATTATAAAGGTCAAATGAGATCATACAAAGTGCTTAACATGGTACCTGGAAAGCCTCGGTTTACACTGTATTTTCCTTCTCAAATATGCATATCATAGTTTTTAATTGTGTTATTTACATTAACAAGATCTTTCCATTTTTCAAATGACCTTAGCACCTCTATTTGGGATTACTATCTAAGGTTAAGTGAGAATGGCCTTGAAAAGGAGACTTTAAGAAGTAAAAGCAGTAACCAATAAGGACAACACACCGATAACAATTAAAAGGAATCAAGTAGAAGTAAGCAGCCCAGAGTCCTAAAAATTATAATTTGTAAGAAAATTATCAAAACTATTATCTATTAGGAAAAGAAATTATTAAGAAGTGAAACTTTCCAGGTTGAAACTAAACCAATTGCAGGATGCATCAACAAAACAGCAGTATCTCATTCAAGGATCAGTCTTTCAAAGCATACCTGGAGACCCTGTATTAAGTTATAGAC
>CAUYSK010021987.1:0-34630 GCA_963575035.1 Avahi laniger | reverse complement strand
GCGTCAGCCTAGCTCACAGCAACCTCAAACTCCTGGACTCAAGCAATCCTACTGTCTCAGCCTCCCAAGTAGCTGGGACTACAGGCATGTGCCACCATGCCCGGCTAATTTTTTCTATATATATTTTTAGCTGTCCAATTTTTGGTAGAGATGGAGTCTCGCTCTTGCTCAGGCTGGTCTCGAACTCCTGAGCTCAGAACGATCCGCCCACCTCGGCCTCCCAGAGTGCTAGGATTACAGGCGTGAGCCACCGCGCCCGGCCACCTTTATTTTCTTTATCCCCCTGCACACTGTCCGAGATAGTCTTGTTCGTTTATTTGTTCACTACACCTCCCCCCTAGAATGGAAATGTCACAAGGGCAGGAAGCACGCTGGTCTTACTTTGAACCGATGTGAGTAGGGTATGCAAAGGGTCTGGGCCAGTCTCAGGAAGCAAAAGGCCCGCGTGGCCGGAGTGAACAGGAGAGAGAAAGCGAGCGAGTAGCCAGGGCCTTGTAGGCTGTCCTAGGGAGACAGGTGTGGACCCAGAGAAGCATCGTGTGAGTGTGAGAAAGATGCTTGGATATGGGTTTTTGAAAGGCCACTGGTTTTTGTGCATAGGTTGGAGGGGGCCAGAGCAGGCGGGGAGGTGGGGGAGCGTTGAGGAAGCCATCCTTGACTTAGGGCAGAGAGCAGTGGCTGCACATCCAGAAGATGGCTGGGAGAAAGGGAGAACTGATGGGATTTGGGGTCTTGTGGATGGGGCACGGGGGAAAAAAGCCACAGTGGGGACACAGGATGCCAGCCAGCTACGAGAAGGGGCAGGCATGAGAGGAGAGCCAGAGTTGGGGAAAGTCTAAGAATTCAGCTCACAACCGGATGGATCGAGGTCCCACCGCAACATCCAGTGAGGGTGTCAGGTGCACAGCTGGGGCCCAAAGGGGAGAGCTGGGCTGGAGGCAAGCCTGAGAAAGGACAGGATCACCAGGGTGTGGGTGACAAGGCCCGTGACCAAGCTCTGAGGAGCCCACGGCAGAAGAGAACATGAGAGGCATCAAGAACTCTCATCACAGACACCAAGAGAGCGTCTGAGGGCACATCCAGGAGATGTCATGCACCAAATGTGGCAGAGTGTCAAGGAAACATCCTTTGGATTTAAAGAATGGGCATCACTGGTGGCCTCAGGGGGTGTGGTCTCCCTTGAGTGACAGGGCAGATGCCAGGCACAGCAGGAAGGGAGGTGTGGACACCCTTTTGGGGAAGTTCCGCAGTGAAAGGGAGAAGGGGAACTGGGAGGGAGTTGCTGGGTTGATGGAGGGTCTTGTAAGGGGAGCCTGGAGCACATTCAGGAAACAATGGGAGAGGCAGAGGTTGTTCCCACGACAGGAACCACTGGTGACACAGGCTCCTGCCACAGCAGTGGGGAGAAGGGACCCAAAGCCCAAGTGGGCAGCTCCGCCTGGACTGGAGGACAGAGGACAGGCAACACAGGCAAGGGAGGGCAGGCATGTCTGCACTTGGCCCTTTTTCTCTGTGATGAGGGAGAAGCCTTCCCTCACTGGGGGGAAAGTGAACGTCCCAGGCTCGGGGGCAGGTTCACACTGGGTGCTGGGTCGGGAGAGGCTGCTCAGGCACAGCAGGATTGCCACAGACTGGGGCCAGTGGCCAATCAGCTACCCTGAACACAGCATCCCTGCTCTGACTCAGTAGCAGCCTTTGTCGCTCAGGGCTTGGCTAAGTCGGGCTGCCGCACGCAAGAGATGGATGATGACGGGCTTGGGCTTTCAGGGGAGTGGCCCAAGGATCCCTAAAATAGTAAGTCCATCCTGGCCACACTGGCAAAGGGGCTTCACAGCTGTGAGCTCCACTGGGTCCGAAGCACATCTGTCCTAGTCCCAGCTTTGTCTCCAGAGTCCAGCAGAGGGACAGGGCCGAGGAGGCACCTGAGGCACCCTCACTATACAACCAGGGTCTTACGACCTGAAACCAAAGCAGGGGCTATCTCCCAGTCCCCTCCTCTGGTAAGGAGGGCACAGAGACAAACACGAAACCGGTGTTTATTGGTAAGCTCCCCACACAGGCCAGTCCTGGGGCTGGGCCTGGGCCTCCACGAGGGATGGTTGGCCAGGAGGCCGACATGGCTGCCCTGTGTGCCGAGACGTGGTGGCGGCTCTGGGGTCTGTCAGTCGTCCTAGGCTTTCCAGGTCCAGAAATCCTTGTGGGGTCTGGGGCTGTGTCAGGTCCAGGAAGCAGCCTTGGTAGAGGAGCAGGACTTGTGCAGAGAGGTCAGAAAGGCCATGTGCCGCCTCAGAACCCGCCAAGTCCAATATCAGCATGTGAAAGGAGGGAAGCTGAGGCAAGATGGTAGAACCCAGAGGAAAAAGTGACGGGAAGTCTGACAGTGAGATAGGGAGAACCAGCATCTCTCATGCCCAAGCCAGAGGGGGTGAGAGGTCTCCCGGGTGCTCCTCCCTCCTGGCTTCTGGAAGGGTGACCAGGGGAGGAGCAGGGCTCTGGTCAGTCAGGGGTGAGTCCTGAACAGCTCCATCCCACAGGGATGTCTGGAGGGCAGCCAGGCTGGAGGGGGCCAAGTGCCTGGACCAGTCCTGTGGGCTCCCTCCCTTGGTCCCTCTCCTGGAGAGGAGGAAGAGAAGGGGCTGGCAGCCTCATCCCTGCTGGGCCTTCACTGAGCTTTCTTGGTCACCCTCTGGTTCTTCAGCATCACATAGGTGATGAACAACCCTGGAATATACAAACCAGAATGGCCAGGTAAGATCTGGGCTCGGGGATGCTGGGAGGGCAGGGGAGGGCAGGGCAACCCACATGCAAGGCCATGTGCCTACCCAACCACCCTTGAGGGCACCTGCTGTCTCCCCAGTCATTCGAGCCACACATCCACTCACATTCATTCAATAAACACCAACGGAGTGCCTACCTCAGGCAAAATGTTGCATTTAGTGTTTCAGATTCTAAAGGGAACAAGACCCACCCATCTATCCATAACCAATCAACCACCTGCCAACCCAACATCTGCCTACCCACCATCTACCCCATCATCCAGGCATCTGAGTGTTGACTGACTCGTCAAAACTACTTTCCTGTGCTGGGTGCTGAGGACATAGCAACAACAGAGACATGGTCCCTGTCCCTGTGAAGCCATGAGAGACAGAGAGGTGCAGTAATTAGGAGCCAGGGCGACAAGAGGGTGAGAGGCAATTGAGGTGTGAGCAGAGTGATGGGGGGAGCTGGGAAAAAGGGAGTCATTAGAGTCCAAAAAGCCTGAGGCATCGGGAAGCTCAGAGGAGTTACTGAGCATGGCCTTGGAGGAGGAACAGGAAAACCCCAGGGGAGAGCTGGGGCAAGGAGCCTCACGCAGATGTACAGCAAGTGTCAAAGTGTGGAAGTAATTTCAGAGGTGGGGCCCTCCAGACACCATGCTCAGGGTTGGGGCTGCGGTGAGGGGGTGACTTACCCACAAACAGGAGCAACAGGAGGCCCACCACCAGCGGGATGACGACAGCATAGGCCCGGGGCAGGAAATACTTGTGGACGACATGCTGGCTGTCGATGAATGGCTGGCAGCCAAGGCAGAGCTCTGGTGAGCAGCACTCGCCTCGCCCAGCCCCCAGCCCCAACATCCCACCCCGTCCATCTAAGGGACCTATCATCTTTAGGACAATGGCATCTGGGGTGCCGTGGCTTGTTTCCTTCATTCATTTATTTAATAGTTATTTACTGGGCACTTGCTTGGTGCCTGCCCTACGTTGGTGCTGGGAACCTGGCAGTGAACAAAAGCCAAGAGAACTGCCCTAAGGCACCCACAGTCTAGCAAAAGGTACATGAGGAATCCTTGAGTGACTCCCAACTTGGGCTCCCAGGTCTTCTATTTTTTTTTTTTTTTTTAAGACAGAGTCTCACTCTGTTCCCTAGGCTAGAGTGCCATGGCATCAGCCTAGCTCACAGCAACCTCAAACTCCTGGGCTCAAGCGATCCTCCTGCCTCAGCCTCCCAAGTAGCTGGGACTACTGGCATGTGCCACCAAGCCCAGCTAATTTTTTATATATATATTTTTAGTTGTCCAGCTAATTTCTTTCTATTTTTTTTAGTAGAGACAGGGTCTTGCTCTTGCTCAGGCTGGTCTCAAACTCCTGAGCTCAAACGATCCTCCAGCCTCGGCCTCCCAGAGTGCTAGGATTACAGGCATGAGCCACCACTCCTGGCCTAGGTCTTCTTTACCAACATCTTTCTCCAAAAGATACCAAGTTCTGCAAGATTTTGTCTTCCAAACACACTGCACTTCTTAAGCAATGACCAATAAATTTTCCCACAAGAAAAAAACATCCTAAAAGCCCTATAAAATCCACTGGTGTCCACTATGCTCACGAGCTGGCAGGCTAACCAGAACCAGAACTCCCCCCAAAAGGCAAAACAAACATGGCACAGGGCTTTAAGTGCAGCGGTTAAGTATGCGACCTTGGCCAGACCCTTCTCCCTGAGCCTCAGCTCCCTCATCTACAAAATGCAGACACCACTAGCATCTTCCCTGTAGTGCTGTTCTGGAGATTCATGAGCTCAGGCAGGTATAGCACCTAGCACAGCACCTGGCACTTAGTAGCTGCTTAAATGGTGTTGCGGGTCGGCTTAAAGACCCAAGGATGGGGAAGGCGAGCCGAGGGCGGGAGAGACAGACATACCAAGAGAATCACCCAGGCCGTGTAGTAGGTGAAGATGATCAAGCTAATGGCGACGAGGCCGAGTCCCACCACCTGGTCTGTCCCCGTGGCCTGAAGAAAAAGGAGAGCTCAGCTGACGAAGTGACTCTCCATTTAGGGGCACTAATGGACGGGGGCCGTCGCGGCCTGATTACGCTCTAAGCTTCCCATTTATTCATCCGATGCTAGGGAGGGCTGACTGGGGATCAGTTTCTAGGCTAGCAGAGAGTTCCAGGCCTCTGCGTTTTCATGCGTGCAGTGAGCAGGCGGAAGAGAGCACTCCCGGTTCCGAGGACCCAAGCCCCAGCTCCCGAGCAGACCCCAGACCTCACCCTAGACACCCCCAGCCAAGCACTCGGCCCCAATCTCACCATTTCCTCGGCGCTCCGCCACCAGAGCACCAAACCGCATCCGGTTCCGGATCCGGGCCCTTCCGGCTTTGGGGCGCGGAGCACGCCGGGAGTCGTAGTTCCCAGGCTGGCTCTAGAACACGTGGTTAGAGACCGGCAGGCCCCGCCTCCCTTTGCATGTCGGGAAATGTAGTTCTCGAGGGCGTCATGGGGCAGATTGCTTCCCGAAACTAGGGAATGGGACCGAGTTGGGAACCCGGACCGTCTGGCTTTTGTGGCCACAGTCTTGCGGGATCGTCCCCCCCACCAAGGCCCATCTCTAAACATCCCAGAGTCCCAAAGCCAGGGCGGGATGGGGGTGGAGGATTGGAAGTCCCATTTTTCAGATGGGGAAAGTGAGGCTCAGAGACAGGAGTCAGTGGTGAAACCGATACTGGAACCCGACAGGGAGCTCTACTGCCTGGTCCTGAGGCCCTAACTTGTCTGCTGAGGGGAAGGGTGCAGAGTCCGGCCTGGGACAGGATGAGGAGGGCCTGGCAGAGCCGGCATGGATGGGGAGGATTTCGACTGAGGGAGAGAGGGCGCCCCCTCCCCCGTCGCCTGGCTTCCCTGGCGACCCTTTGGGTTTCCCCTACTTCCCTTCACCGTCTGCCTCTCTGGCCCTGGGTGTCGCAGCACCAGAGGTTTCGGACAGGCCCATGGGAAGGCCCCCTATGTGTTTGGATCAGCTGATTTACTCAGTTGCTCTGGCCCACATTGTAAGCACCCCGAGGCTAGGGTCTGTGGTCATTGCTGTATCCCCAGCACCAACAGGGGGCTTGGCACAAAGTGGGAGCTTTGAATCAATCAACCAACTTTGGGTCAGTTAATTTTTTTTTAGATCCTGAAATGTCCCAAGTTGGTTGTGGAGACCCTTGGCCTGCCGTCCCCACTTGAGTGGGCAGGGGAGAGATGTGGTCTGGGCCTGGCATAGTTTGCTCCCACGAGCAGCATTTATCTCCTGTCATCAAAGCCCCTCTCTATGGGGGCTGCCCTCCCAAAGCTGACATGATCAACCCTTTTTCTCCTACAGCCCAGTTCTATTCCTCGCCACTCTCTAAGGACAGACGGCTCAGCTGGGAGCCAACTTTTCCCTCCCTGCCCGGGTGTTCATAGAACAGAGGAGGGGACTGAGAACCCCCTTCAGGGTTCAAAGGGGCACAAGTGGGGGTGAGCCCTAAGAAAGGGTGGGGATAGTAACGGTTCTGGGGCAGAGACAGAGGCCTGGTGGCCTGGTTCCTTCTGGCCTGGCCAAAACTACTGAGGCTTCCTGCCATCTCTGAGCTTGTTAAAGGCCCAGAGTGACCTGGCTGTCCCAAAGTTTGGCTAAGGCTAAGCCACTGAGCTCCTGTGTAACTTGGGACAGTCAGGAACAGGGGTGAGGAGCCCAGACCAAGCTGTAGACAATGCCAGCCTGAGGCTTTCGAGTTTGGGAACACAGCCAGCACCTCCTGTAGTGCAGGCTGTATACCCATGTTCTCACTTGATCCATAACCCCATTTGCAGCTGAGGAAACTGAGGCACAGTTATTTGTCCCCAGGCATGCTCCTTAGAGGCCACCTGATTGCAGGGAAGGTCCACAGAGCAGTGGTTAGAACTTGGGTTCGGAGGTCAAAGCTGTCACTAGGTGTGGCAAGTAACTACCCACCTGGGACTGTTTCTTCCCCAGGACTCTGGAGCCAATAAAGGTGGTGATAATTGTGACTGCAGTCGGCACTGAGAGAAACCTGGCCACCTATATATTCCCACCCGTGGAATGTCACCTTATACATTTGGCTTCCTTCTCATGTTGTCTTTGACCCCAAAGTCAACGTGGTAAAGTAATAAGGTAAAAAAAAAACTCAGCAAAACAAAATCCGCAATATTTAATTTCTTTTCCCCAAACCAAGACACTGACATTAGGCTGATTTCCCCTTACAATGTTATTTTCTACAATAGAAGCTGGGACACAGATACAAACACAGCCCACTGAACTGGAAGTAGTGGTGGCGGCATTCTCTTACAAAGGAGGGGGATTAGAGAAAAAAAGGCCCCCTCCCCCATTTCCTCAATCACCTCACTAAAGACAGAGGAAAACATGGACATTCCCCTCCTGGCAGATCATGCTATGTGGTCAGTTTGTGGGGTTTAACAGGAAAAAAAATCTTAAAAATATTGTAGACTTTTCTTTAAATCTCCTGGTAAAAACGTTAAACTTTCAAGAAGATTCCAAACTGGCATTGCATAGACCAATTCCTTTCCAAAAATATCTCTAATATATTCTCTCCATCTCTCTATATATAGAATTTGAAGTCCAGGAGCTGTGGGCACCTGGTGGAACTCGCTGAGCTCGAGGGGACAAGAGGGGTGAAGAAAGGTGTCCCTCACAGGCATGAGGCCAGGGCTCCAGGCCTCTTGCTCCAGCCAGTGACAATTTGGTTGTGGCCGAATTCTCAGTTGGTCCAATTACCCTGGCCCAGGGCCTTGTGTGGGAGGATGTGGCAGGCTGGATCTCCTTCTGGGGTGACTCTTAAGCCCAGACCTTGGCTGGGGTGCGACTGGACTCCTGGTTTGGAGTCTCCCCAGCAGCACCAAACCCAGCTGTTTTGTGCCTGTGGCCCCAGGACTTCCAATCAGATCCCAAATCTACCCTGCATGCACCTCCCCACTGGGCTGGGAGAGGTGACGCAGACACAGAAGGGAAGGACAGCGCTCCCCCATCTTCAGGGGGCCAATTCATCTGGAGACCGTGTGGCCAGTTTCCTTTTAAAGTGCCAGTATCTGTGGGGCAGAAAGGGGCTCTCAGGGCTGACCAGAGCCTTCTCCAGCCTGAGCGAACGCTCCATCCTGCCTCGGCAGGCACTTTCCGACATTCATTTTCTAGAAAGTTAGGTAAGTAAAACAACAACAAAAACCCTAGAAATGCTCTGGTCCCAATGCCAGGGAGTTACCAGACCAAGAACCCTAACTCTGGCCAGCTGGGGCAGCTGGGGACCTGGACCACTCCCAGCCTGGGGAGGTCGCCCGCACCCCCCAGAGAGGACCAGCATCCCAGCCCCCAGCTGGGTCCCCAGCCTGCTGGACCCAGCCGGCAGGTGGGGCAGAGAAGAGAAGCACCTCCCCTCACCTGGGGGAGGAGGCAATATTGAACTGTGAACTCAATGAAAGAAAGAAAAAAAAAAGGAAGAAAAGAAAGAAAAAAAAGCTACAGGGCTAAGTAAACACCAGCCTGCTGGGTTTATACGAAACGAGTGAAATTTAAAAGGGGTAAGGGAGTCTGTCCAGGGGCTGGCTGGCAGCTGGAAGCCACCTTCAAGCAGGTTACGAGGACCCGGGGGGAAAGTGCTGAGAGCAGGGGCTTCAGTGAGGGTAGGGGCCAGGGGCAGGGCCAGACTGCTCCCCACTGGGAAAGCACACCCCTTAAAGGACCCCACTTCTCCCATGCCCAGAAGGGGGGATGCTTCCAGAGGAAGGCTGAGGCTTTTCCGGCCAGGAAGCCAGCTCTAGGCGGTCCAGTCACAGCCCACCTGCCTCTCTGGCAGCCGCCCAGCTGGGCCAGCTGACGCTGAGGGCAGAGAAAGGGGCTTCGCTTGCCCCAACCCTTCTGCAGGAAACCGGCTGCTCAGGACCCAGCCCTGGGCAGAGGGCACCGTCGGTGCTCAGACCTTTGTCAGCGCAGGTCTTAGGCCTGAGCTGGAACTAAGTGGAGGGAGGAGAGGCAGCCCGTTCCAGCCGGGCTGCTAGACCCCGGGCCTCTGACTGCACAGCGGGCAGTGACCAGGAGTCCTTGGGAAGGGGTCAGGGGAAGGGGAGGAGAGGGCCAGGGGGGCTGTGCTGGGGACAAGCACGTGCAAAATGCAGGCTGCCAGGGCAGCAGGAGAATATCTGTTGGGGGAGGTGGGGCTCTCAATCTGGAGTGTGGGGAGGGTCTGAGGTTGTGGCTCCCAGGAGGAGGCTGCCAGCAGATCCCCCAGGACCCAGGGAAGGGACAGCTGAAGCACTAAACAGTCAAAGGGTCACAGGTGGCAGGATTCTGGGGGTGGTCTGGCCCCCCCAGGGAAAGGGGGCAATGGAGCGAGACCCTGCCAGGGCGTGACTGAAGCCAGTGCTCCTGGAGCGGACAGGCCCTCAGCCACACACCCCCCCACATGTTTAGGAGCTGCGGCACGTCCGCGGCCAAGGGGGCCAGGTCGCTCTCCAGCAGGGGCAGTCTGGCTGTCTGGTCCTGCCCACCGGCTGCATGGGCCAGCCTGTCCTGCCCTCTAGTGGTTCAGAGGAGAATATTCACAGTGGTGCCTGGGCCCTCGCAGGCAGGCCAGGAGGCTCCCGGCGTGGATGGGAGGACAATGGAATGATGCCTGGGGGACAGGTGTGGGCTGGAGTGGAGAGGCACGGAAGAGATGCAGTGAGGATGGTGATCCGAATGGGAAGGTTCCTCGTGGAATGACTCGGGTCTGGACACCCGAGAAGGCAGGATCCTTCTCCAGCCTGGGCGCCTGCTCAATGGCTTTCAATCACTACTGGCTCGTAGACCCCAGAAGAGACCCTGCGGGGGAGAGATGGGTCAGCTTGTCCCCCTCAACGCTCCACTTACCGCGCACCCCCTGGGCCAGGCCCTTGGAGGTACGTGAAAGCAGGCCCTGCTACCCAGCCTCATTTTGCAGGGGGCTAACGCCGAGACTCAGGGATATGAAGTCCCTTGCCTGGGGTGGCACAATGGCAAGTATCAGAGTCCACAGGGACCGCAGAGCTGGCACAGGCTGTACCTGAGCCCTTCCAGGGCACTGGCAGCTTGCATACCCGGGTGTGCCACTCCTACCCCACAGTAACCCCGGCAGGCAGGGACTGCACCACGTCCCATTGACAGATGAAGAAACTGAGGCTCACAGGGACCGTGAAGTTTGCCAAGAGGACAGTGGAAAGTCGGGGAACCCGATAGATCTCCTGCCTGCTGGGACATCCAGGGCTCAGCACGCAGCTCTCCTATGACGTTGCTGCAGCCAGATTGGTTTCTTCCCTCCCCTGAACCCATCTCCTCCTTTTCAGAGGGGTTAGGGAGGGGTGTTTACAAACCTCCACAGAGGCGCCCTCTGTTTTCTTCCTGCCCACCCCACCTGGAGCAGCCAGGAGGCGAGCCGGGAGACGGCGGCTGCAACTTCAGGCCTCGGCCAGCAGGGGGCAGTGGGGCAGCTCCCCAGACCCCAGCCAAGGCCGTCCTGCTCTGGGTCCGGATGCTCAATGGCACTCCCCACCCGGCCCACAGGAACACGGGGGATGCCTTCAGCACAGCCTGCATGTGGGAGGCTCCCTCACTCCCTCCCTCCTCGGTCATTCATCCACCGAGCCAAGAGGACGCAGTGAGCCAGGCACACAGTAACGTGCTCTGAGTGAGGGCGCAGGAGAGGACACGCTACAAACCGTGTGGGCGCAGCCTGTGTCGTCCGCAGCTGCACCCCAGCACTAGCTCATCAGGGGGGCCGCGGAGACGGCTCTCGCTGCCGCACCCCACGGCTGCCCTGTGACCCCTCCCCGAGCCTCTGCCCTTACCTGTTGGCCAGCTGGATGCCACTCAGCGTGGTGGAGCCGTCACGGCTCACGAACAGCCGGAGGTTGCTGTCTGTGGGGACACAAGGGAGGATGGAGGCTGAGCAAGGCAAGGGCGGCCCCCGGAGCGGGCGACGTCGTCCCCAGCCCGCGCGGCGCAGGCAGCTCACCCTCTGTGTTGCTGCCCTCCGTGAAGTCCTGGCTCTGCATGATCTTCTCCACAATGTCATCTGCGTCGATCCGCGTGTCATCCACCCAGGTCGGGTGGCTCTCCACCGAGTCCTTCTTCCGCCTGGGGTGCGGCAGAGTCACAACAGTAAGGCGGCAACAAGCACAACAAAACAACAGTGAAGAGCTAGCGCTTAGAATATTCTCAGACGGGATCGCAGCGCTCGGGGCCGGGTGGCCGCACTAGCGCTTAGAATATTCTATGCACGTTCCGCGTTGTGCTTCATTCAACCCTCACGACCATGCTGGGGTGAGGGGGCTGTTATCTGGTTTTATAGATGAGGATGCCAGGCACTGAGAGGCTAAGTAACTTAGCCAAGGCCACACAGCATGTAAGCGGTGGATCTAAAGCTCAACCCCCGGTCGGTCTGGCCCACAGACCACGCTCTCGACAAACACAACCACGGACTGAGCATCTGCTGCATGCCAGGACAGGGCTGAGCCCTAACTGGTTGAATCGTCACCACCCAACCCTCTGAGGTGGGGACCCTACTGTCCTGTGTCAAGGTAAAGCAGGAGAGGTTCAGGGAGCCACTGGGAGGGTCTGTTCCCAGGGAGCAGAGAAGTGGAACCCACCGAAACGAGCGGTCCGACAGATGCAGGGGCCGTGGTGGCCGTGGTGGTTTCTCGGGGGGCCGGTGCTCCCGCTCACTGCCCTCAGGGCCCTCCACGGTCATGCTGAGGCCACCGGAGGCGCTGCTGCTAGTGGACGTGTTCCGGCGGTGCGTCAAGTCGGAGAGGCTGGAGGAGCGAGAGTGCTCTGTGCTGTAGCCTGGCGGGGTGAGGGGAGAGGGAGGGTCATTATGGGGGATCCCGGGGACACAACACAGTAGGCCACGATGGCAGGGCCAGGCAGCCACTCACCGGAGATCTTGGACTGCTGGCTGGCGTAGCTGGAGTTGCGGGAGTGGCCCGAGTGGAACACCTCCTCAGGGCTCGACAGGTTGTGGTCCGGCTCCTCCAGCAGCCCTGCGGGCAGAAAGGGGGAGGGGGCGGAGCTTACCCGGTGGTGCCACCTTACCCTTCACACTGTCCCCTCACTGAGCCTCCTATGGGGGCACCACATATTTCCATTTAACAGACTAAAAAACTGAGGTTCAAAAGAGCAGCAACCTGCCTGAGTCCTGAGCCACAGGTCACCCTCTGAACCCAGGTTTGTTCATTCCAAAGATACCAGTTGGGGACCTCCTTGTGAGGAGTGCCTGAGGCTCAGAGGAAGGATGCTGAGCAAAAACTGGGCCACCATCACCCACACCTAAGGTGAGCAGCAGAGCAGCGCGTGTCGGGGGCCTGGCCCAGTCTGGGGACCTGCGAGGAAGGCTTGTCCAAGGAGATGGCCTTAATGCCAAGACCTTCAGGATGCGTGGGAGGGAGCGAGCCCGATAAGACACCAGGGAAAAGGCCTTCTGGGCAGAGAGAGCAGCACAAAGGCCCTGTGGCTGGAATGAGCTTGGTCAGTGCAGCTGGAGTAGACCGAAGAGGGAGAGGGGATGTGGGGACAGGGAGCAGGCCGGCCTGAAGGGACAGGTCAACAGCCCTGTCCCAAGTCACCCGTAAGCCCAACTTCAAAACAAACTTTCCTGGCATTCCCCAGCAGGAGACACATGGGACCAGGCAGGACCCACCCAGTGCTCTGAATTCCCACCTGCCAGCCTACCCGCCAGCCCTCCCGGCCAACACAGGAGGGCCCATCCTCACCCTCTTCAGAGGGGAGCACACGCCAGGCAGGAGCCCACCACAGCCACGTGGCTTTGCAAGTCGCCATCAGGCTCTCTGCGCTCGGGGGAGGGAGGAACCAGAAGTAAGTGGGCACTTAAATCCCACCTGCCTGGGAGAGGCCTGGTCCCTGGACGGAGCTCTCCTCTGGGGCCCCCCACCCTGGAGCTGGAGGAGTAACTGCAGGGAAGCTCCCCACAGGCTTGCTTTCTGCCTGGGGCTGCCAGGCCCCAGGGGTCAGAAGGTCCCTCACCGCCCCAGCCCCCAGGGCGGAATCACCCAGCAAGCACCTGCAGAGCTGCCGCACACTGGCTGGCTCACTCATCAGCTCGGGGGCCCGCTTCGGGTTGCGGGGCACAGCAAACACTTGGGGGCAAGCCAGAGCCGCCTCTCCTGGCAGCACCACCTCCTAATTGCTGCTCTGTCTCCTCTGGGGATTCGGGCTTTTTAATAACAACATTAGTAATGATGATACTTTAACACAAACGTCGTAGCTATTGCGAGCCAGCAGGTACCATATCAGCTTGGTTAAGCCTCAGAGCAACTAAACTGTAATTACCATTCCCAATCCCATCTTCCAGAGGAGGACACTGAGACTCAGAGAGGCAAACTGGCCAGTCAAGGTCACACAGCAAACGGGAGAGCAAGAGCTCCCAGCCCACCCCACTGCCAGGTACATGGAGCCCCAGTCCCCAGACGCCACCTCCTCAGGGAAGCCGTCCCTGGTCTCGGACGGATCCCATCTTCTGTGCCTGTCTCCCCCACCTCTGGTCACCTCTGTACATGGACATGCATGTGATTTGTTTATGGCTTGATTAACGCTGTCTCTCCTGCTAGACGGAGGACCACATGGGCGGGGAGGCCACGCCACTCTCGGTCCAGGGCACTGCTGCGATCCCAGGCCCGGCGGGAGCTCGAACAGACACAAACCATCCCACCACCTCCCTCCTCTCCACAAGTGTCTCCCTGGGGACCCGCTGCTGGCAGCGGAGGGCGGGCAGAGGGGACGGTACCTGAGCTGAGGATGGTGGGCCGGGGTTTGGGAGGCCGGGACCCTGTCAGGGAGCTGGTGCTGCTGCTGCCACCGCTGCTTGTCCCGCCACCCTTACACGTCAGCCGCAGGGAAGAATCCTGGCCCGGGATGGAGATGGACTTGGCAGTGGACGGGGGCCTTGAGAAGACAGGTGGGTATGACTAAGGTGCCCCAGCTCAGGACCAGGTGCACAGGGGAGCCCAAGAGTCCCCGTCCCCCAGCCCTCCCGCTGCCTGTGCCAGCACTCACGTCTTGAAGCAGGGGTCCCCAGAGAGCAGGAACATGCCAATGGTGACCTACAGGAAGAGGAAGAATCAGCCACGTCTCGGCTACCCGCACCCAGCCCAGGCACAGCCCCCAGCAGCCTCCTGGCTCTGGCCTCAGAGGGCTTGGACTCCAACCGTGTCTCTGCACCTTCCTGGCTGGAGGGTCCTGGCAAAGTCACCTAACCTCTCTGAGCCTCGTGTGGAGGATGGAGATGACCTCAAGGCCTGTGTGGCGGGGTGGTGGGGAGGACGCAGTGAGATGAGGCCCGAGCTTTGCCCGGGGCCCGGCAGAGCGACCGTGCAGCCAGAGTTAGCTACAGTCATTTCAGCATGACGACGACACTGAGAGCGCCTCAGGCGTGGGGCCGCGCGTTTGCCTCCATCCTGCGTGAGGGGCACAGGCAGGAAGGGGCCCAAAAAGCCCCACATGGGGTTGGGGTGGAGAAGCTTCAGGCACCTGACGAGGTGGGCGGGGTGGGGGCTCACGAGTCTGATGCGGAGGAGTTGGTGAAAGTTTGCAAAGCAAAGCACAAAGCCAGGAAAAAGTTAGCACCCACTGGGGCAAAGATGCTGGCAATGGTCCAAACATGGCAAGGTTTGGGTCCCAAAATCTGGGCTGAGAGGAGCAACAGGTGAAGGGTGACTGGGCAGGAAGGAGGTGCTCAGCTCCCACCGCTGATGACATGGTGGCCACTGGGTTGAAGCTTTTTATGGATGATTTCACCTGGCCATGACAGCAGCCTACAGAGTAGACAACAGCCCCAGGCGGCAGACCAGGGAACCAAGACTCAGAGAAGGGAAGTGAGAGCCAAAGACCCTGTAGACAGGACGTGGGGGAGCTGGCTCGAACCCGATGCCACCTGTCCCCCACCCCCTTGATCTGGCCTGACTGAGGGGAGGCTGAAAGGCCCTGGCCACCACAACCATTAGCCTGGACCCCTTGTAAGAGGTCAAAGGGTCTAGAAGGTCCCAGAGACCCTGCCCACTACCTGCTGCCCAGCTCTGCTCCAGATACAACTCACTCCCGCTGGGTCACCTTGCAGAGGTGGTGTCGGGATAGGCCTGTTTTCTAGCCAGGTGGAAGGGTGGGGAAACAGAGGAAGATAGACGTGCTGGTAATGGACACCCAGACATTTCTGTTCCCAAGAGGCTATAGAGGCGACTGTCTTGGACACTGGCAGGTGGCTGGCCAAGGCGGGCCTGTGCCAGGCCCTCAGCAGCCACCATTCTCACTGATCCTCCAGAGGAGCCAGGCTACTTCGTGTCACGTGGGGCATGGTTAGGAGCTGGGCCGAGGAGGTAATGCGCTGGGGACCAAGGGCCAGCTCTGTGTGTGACCCCAGGCAAATGACTTTACTTCTGTGCCTCAACTCTCTCCTGCGCACAGCTGGGACCAATCACAGACACACACCCACGGTGCTGCTGTCGGCACGTCACGAGGTCAGGGACTGCCAGCCTTCGGGACAGCTGACCTCACCGAAAGTGCTCACTAACTCTTAAAGAGACTGTCAGGGTCCACCCCCTGACCACGATGGGTAAACTGAGGCCAGTAGCCCAGCCAGGCCTCTGATTGTGGTTTCCTGATCCCAGGGTCTCTCCCTGCCTGCCCAGGTGGGAACCTGAGTTGTCAACAACCCTCCAGGAGACTCTGACGGGGAGCTGGGTTTGTTCCCACCCCTTGGTCGGGGGCAGAAGAGGCAGCAGGGACCCTGGTACCTTGAGGATGGAGTTGTCCTGGCGGGTGTTCTTCGTGTCATATCCCTCCAGCAGGCAGCAGCGCACCGTGGAGCCCGAACCCGCAAACTCAGCCAGGTTCAAGTCGGCGAAGCCCAGCTAGGAGGGAAGAGGAGCGTGTGGGAGGCTGCACAGAGTGTGGGCTCCTGGCTGGCAGACTCCCCGAAGGGGTAACTTGGCAGAAGTTGGGGAGGGGGAAGACAGGCAAAGGCCCTGGACCCGCCCCACAGCCCTGACTGACTGTTGCATAACTGGGACCCACGGACAGAGGGCCCGGGTCGGCAGTACCAACGTGGCAAAGCCAGGAGCTCACATCCCTGAGCTGCACAAAGCACCCTTTGTGTCGTGTCCCAGCGTGCACTGGGGCCAGCGCGCCCGACATGAAAGGACATTGTTGTCTGTGACACAGATGCATTGTTTCCTGGGAAACAAGGCCGTGCTGTCGGGAGCTGCCAGGCAAGCAGGCAAGGAAGGAGGGAAGCCCGTGGGAACTGGATGGTGGGGTGGCAGGATGGGGGGAGGGGCACGGACCCCAGGGAAGTCCCCCTCGGGGAGGCCAAAGTGAGGGGCTGGTGGGGGCCTCCTCTGATGCCGAGTCCAGGAGAGAAGCGAGGGGTGGGGAGGGAAGTGGGCGAAAGTGCCAGAAGCAGGCATGAGCTAGGAAGGCCCTGAGATGGCAGCAGCCAAGTCTGCCAGATCTGGAGGGGAAACTGAAGTCAAGGTGAGGTGCTGCCAGGCTTGGGGACGTGGGGGAAACCAAACCAATCAGGGATGTTTATCGACTTGCTATGTACAAATCTCTACTGCTGTGCTTCGGGGCACATGGTCCACAATCAGGGAACTGAGGTCAGGTCCCAGCTCTGCCACTGACTCAGACCCTGTTTTACAGATGAGGAAACTAAGTTCAGGGAGGGGAAGAGGCTTGCCCAGGGCCACACAGCTAACTCGACAAGACAGGACTAAAACTAGGCCAGATCAGCCCACCACGCCCATGTCCCACCACTCCTCTGGGCCTTGGTCTCCTCCTCTGTCCAACAGGAGTAAAGCCGGCAGCAGGAGTTCAATTACAGAACAGAAGGGAAGGGGCCGGGCAGCATCTGACAGGTGCTAGGTGCTCCGTAAGCGTTTGCTGGTGGAGATAAGATGCTCTCGGCTGATTCCCGGTTGTTCTTTACTGCTTGGGTGGCTGTCCTCACCCACGTGAGTCAACAGGAGGAGAAATTTCCGTTTCAGCACCCTCCAAGCCCAGTTCTAGCTACCCTGCCCACTGCTTCTGGAGAGGGATGTCAAACCTGGGGCTGGGGCAGAGTGCACAGCCCGGCCACCAAGTTCCTGAGCTCTGACCAGTGGGAGAGGCCGGGGCCCGTGCAGAGTCCCCCCGCAGGCCTTCCACACGGGGTGAGAGGTGAGGCAACAGCACTTCCCCTCCTGTCGGAGGAGCCCACGCCCTGCTCCTGCCATGGGGCTAGCCTCCCGGCAGCCAAGAGGGGAAGAAGGGAGGCCCAGGGTCCCCCCCCAGAGACGAGGGGTTGAGGGCAGAGCAGGGTGATTCAAAGCCAGAGCTGTCTTCTCTCTTTACCCAGCAGAAAACGTTTTACTATGTAGGGCTGGACTGTCTGTGGGTGCAGTGAAACCCTGGCAACAACACAAATGTCCCACAGCGGGGATTGGCTGAGTCAACCGTCACCAGTCATGCAATGGGATGTTGTTGCCATTAGAAAGCACACGGAAATTTGTGATAACACAAAAAGATGCCCACGATGTACTGGCTAAGTAAAAATCCAAGCTGCAAATCTGTATACTTCTGTGTTTTAAAAATCCTATTGTTTGTGTGCACAGAAATACACATAAAGGCTGCTCATTTTACTGTAAACTACATGCATGTATTTTTAATTCACTGCTCTGCATGTATGGTAATTTCATAATTTTTTTCTTATAAGGTCTGGAAAGGTCCTAACATATCCCCATAGTGGGGTCCTGTGGAGAGGCCTGGAGAGAGGAAGGGGACAGAAACCAGCCCCTTCACTCTGAACTTTTGTACCACTTGTGTTGCAACGAGCATGTGCTGCCTTTATATGGACTGCAAAGACTTATCGATGAAGATATTTCCAAAAAAATACATCTCATGCAGGGCTGACTGTCTCCAATTTGTGGCAGAGAGGGGGCTGGAAGTCCTTCTGGAAGCTTCCCTCATGCCCATCCCACACTGCCCCGTTCCATCCCACTGCCCTTTCACACAGCCCCTCTTACCTTGGAATAAGCCTTCCCGCCTTTCAGCTCCTGCACAGAGAGGGAGACACAGCAGCAGGGTGACTAGGGAGTCCCAGGGACCTCATGTGTCTCCCCAAGTCCCCCCAGATTTGAGGGGGGGACAAGAAAAGGGGCAGAGCAACCCCCCCATTTTTCCTTGGTTGGGGGGCAAGTCAGGGGAGGGGCCTAAAGCCCCCAGGCCAGTGGCCCCACACCCACCCTCACCCTGGGCCGGCCTCACCTTGCGCACAGACACGCGGAAGACGCAGGGGTCCAGCAGGCCCGTGGCCGGGTTGGCGCTCATCTTACACACAAAGGTGAACCTCTTCCGCCACCGCACGCAGTTCTCCTGCACCTCCTCCCTGAGGGCCAGAGGGGAGAGGTGAGCACAAGTACAAAGTACAGATCGCTGCCAGGGGACCCCGTAAGGTACCTGGGACAGGGCGAGAGCGCTGCCAGGGTGCTACGCTGGCGGGAGTGAGGAGGGGAGCTCTCGCTTCTCACTCTGTGTCACAAAGTAACTGTATTTTCACAAGAACGGACTTGTGTAATTGTAAAAACAACAACAAAAAAAACATGTAATAAAAAATGCGAAACACAAGGCCAGGGTGAGGCCAGGCTGGGGCAACTGCCCCAGCTGAGCTGCCCCCTGCTCTGTGACCATGGGTGGCTCCTTCCACTGCCACTACCTCCCCCAGCCAGGCTCCTGCCAACCGCCTCAGGTGACCCTCACAACAGTCTTCCCAGGCGGGACGATGCTCAGCCCATTTCACAGGTGAAGAGACTGAGGCAAACTGCCCAGCATCAGCCAGCCGGGAAACAGCCGCGCTGGGCTCTAAGCCCAGTTGTCCTGACTCCAGAGCCCTCTTCTTCGGCACTAGTAACAAAGACAACGGTAACCACCGTGGCTAATGCGCACACAGCGCCTCCTGTGTGTCAACACTGCTCAAGGAACTTCACAAAAGCCAGCCGTCCCCAGAGCCTGCTCCCAGTGCTGGGGATAGGAGCTCGTGCCAAACCCTTGCAAACACCGCCCGGGACAGCTGCCATCTCAGCCCAGTTCCACACTCAAAGAAACCAGGAGCGCTGGGGGTGAAGACCCTCGCCAAGGCCCACCACCAGGAAGAGGAGAACAGGGGTTTAACCCAAGCAGCCTGGCTTCGTGCGCAGACGGCAACCAGGGCCCTCAGCTTCCCTGACACTAACTGGCCGTCTGGCCTTCCACCCCTCAAGTTCCTCCTAGGCTGGGAGCCGTGACCACGCTGAGAAATTCAGCACCCCTTTAACGGGGAGGTGCTCTGTGCCCTGGGGTGAGTGGGAGCAGGTGGGAGCGGCTCAGCCAAGCCTCTCCAGCTGCCGCAGAGGCCTCGGCAGGATCTGGGGGTGGCAGCGGCACGTGGCAGAGAGGAGCTCTGCATCCCGCAGCTTCCGGCGCCCCACAGCCCGCCTGGCAGAACCGGTACTGAGGAAGGGGCGGCCACGGAAGGGCGGGGCTGGTGTGAGAGACGTTATCTCCAGCTCGTCCCACCTAACCGGAAAGGCCAAGTAGACAGCTTAGGAAGTGACCTCCTCACACCCTGGGTGACCCGAGGAACTTGGGCGAGCTGCCAGGCTGGGGCCCGAGGGTGCAGGGTCACAGAGGGCGGCAGCGAAGCATCTCCTGAGATCGGCGTTTGCTTCTCACGGCAGCCGTGCAAGGTGGGCTCTCTGCGCCCCCTTCTACCGCTGAGGGCACTGAGAGGAAGCCACCCTACACCCACCCAAGCTCGCGTCCCTGGTGATTGGCAAAGCAGGATTTGAATCCAGGACTGTCCGACTTCAGAGTCATGGCTCCTCAGCCATCACCTCGGCTCACAGGCTGTGGAGCCCGTGGCGCCGGCAGGTGGAGCCCGTGGCGCCGGTGGGGCCAGCAGTGCCCGCCATGCACCCGAGCAAGGCTCTGCCCGGGTCTCTGAGTGCCAAGCAGGCGCTGGGCGGTGAGCCACCGCCGCGGACTACATCCACCCAGCGATGACTCAGTGTCACCTGGAGGGGGCAGGGGAAGGGGTGAGTCAGGGAAGGTGACTGCTGCAGGGAGGTGACATTCAAGCTCAGGCCCAAATGACAAGTGGGGAGAAGCCAGGGAGAGGGAGCAGCACGAACAAGGAGGGAGTCCCGTTTCCTTGGCCAGCGAAAGCCCCCAGCCTGCCTTCTGCGAGAAGCCCCCTCCAGGCAACCACGCCTGGCTCCACGAGGCTCTGAGGATGTGGCCAAGGGACAGCCTGTGCTCCTGCCGAGGCTGTGACAAGGAGCGGCAGGACTTGGGTCAGGCAGACAGCCCTCACGCTCACTGGGCACGGCACCCTCCCTCGTGGGCACCTGGGCATGCGCAGTGAGGGGAGCCCCGCCAGGGGCCTGGCGTCTCTGTGACAGACGATGATGGCCTCATCTGATGAAGACGCTGGGGATGGAGGGAACTCAGCCACCAGAATGCTGCCACCCTGCCAGGAGGCTGAGCTCCAGCAACCCCGTGCAGTCCCAGACGGGGACAAGCAGAAAGGTCAGGGCTAGACAACCGGTGAAACGGACAAATAAAATGTCGTCTAGCCACACAGTGGAGTGTTACTCGGCAATAAAAAGAAATGCTTATACACGCTTCACTGCGGGTCAACCTTGAGGAATTACGCTAAGTGAAAGCAGCCGGCCAGAGAGGAGTGCACAGCGTATGATTTCATCTATGTGAAATGCCCAGAGTAGCGAACCCACGGAGACAGAAGCAGACTGGTGGCCAGGGGACGGGGAAGCGGATGGGAATAGCTACTCATGGGTATGGGGTTTCTTGCTGTGGTGATGAAAATGTCCTAAAATTGGTTGTGGCGATGGTTGTACAACTCTGTGAATATACCAAAAACCACTGAATTGTACACTGTAAAAGGGTGAATGGTGTGGTATGTGAATTATATCTCAATAAAACTGTTACCAAAAACCAAATACTTGGTAGGTCAGATAAACAGAAAATGGAGAACGCAGCAGGAAAGGCGGGTGGGAGCAGAGATGAGAAGGGGGGGGCGCTACTTCAGGCAGGTGCTTAGGGATGGCCCTCATGGCAGTGACGTCTGAGCAAGGCTTGGAGGGAAATGAGAACTAGAGCAGAGCAACAACGGGGGGAGAGCCATCCAGAGGAGTGAACAGCAAGTGTAAAGGCCCTGTGGTAGCGGCATGCTCGGCAAATGGACACACAGCACGGAGGCCTGTGGCTGAAGAGGCGGTGAGGGGAGAGCAGAGCAGATAAGGGTGAGGGAGCAGGGGTGAGGGCCTGCTGGGCCTCAGGGTGCAGTGAAGACTTTGCATCTACTCTGACAGCAGCTCCATCTCCCCCATGGACTGTGGCTTAGGCAGAGGCTAAGAGCAGCCACAGGAGAGGCGGGTAGAAGGGCAAGGAGAACAGACGCTTCCCAGGCGGCCAGGGGGCCAAGCTTGAGAGCAGGGCAGCTGGGAGCCGCCATGCCTCCCATGTGGACCCTCAGATCCCCACCCTAGCGAGGAGCTGGGGGCAGCTGCTGGAGGCCTAAGGAGGAAGCTCACTGTTCTGGGTGTGTTGAAATATTCAGGAATTAGGATTAGTATCTGGGAACAAAAGCTGATGGTGAATTGTGGGTTTCTGCCCTTCCCCTTTCAGAGTCTGCCGTGGGAGTGCCGGCCAGAAAGCCTGAGGCCCATTTGTGGCTCCAGGGCCGGGCCAGAGAAAGCCACGTGGAGCCCTCTCAGGCTCGGGTAACGGGCACGTTCCCTTCCTCAGGAAGGCGAGCCTGGGACTGGATCCCAGGATCAGTGCCCGGCAGCCCTGTTTCCGCAGGGCTCTAACAGTCACCTGCTGGACGCCACCACACCCTGGGAGGAAGCTAGCAGCCTCGCCCGGCCCCGCCTAGGGGGTCCCAGCAAGGGTGAAATAAACACTGCAGCAGAGGCTCCTTCCCAGGGCCTACTGTGTGTCACATGGCACTCAACACAGAAAGGTGAGGATCAGGCAACACGGCCCACTCTACCTACGAGGAAAGTGAGGCTCAGAAACGCTGTGTAGCTCCCCCAAAGTCACACAGCTGCCGGAAGCAGAGCCAGTCTTGACTGCAGGCCAGCTGTTTCATGTCCACAGCCCGTGGCCCATCCAGGTCATAGCCTGCAACCCCTCAGGGCCCACAGGCCCCCCTTCAGACCCAGGGCTCCTCTGGTAGGAAGTGGCACCTCAGGTGGGTGGCGTGGGTCCCAGGCACAGGCAGGGACAACGAGGGGAGATGCACACAGCCTCAGGGCTGGGGCAGGGGAGAGGGTGCAGAGCAGACAGCAGGAGCCCCAGGCTGGAGCTGGCCAGGCCAGGTGTGAGGAATCTCAGGGACTTGATTCACTTGGGAACCTTTCATTAAGCACCCACCACCTGCCAGGCATTGCCGAAGGCCCTGGGGACATAAGCAGCAAACGAAGTGGACAGAAACCGTCCCCTGCAACGGGCTTACACTCTGGGTAGGAGACAGGCAAAACCAGGCAAGTGCATGCCAGGAGGTCGCAGGTGCTATGGAGAAAAAGGAACTGGGGAAAGGAGTAGGCAGTGTCCAGGTGAGGGAGCATGAAGGAAAGACGGCCAGGGAAGGTCTTAATGGGAAGGTGACAGCTGAGCAAAGAGCCGAAGGAGGGAGAGAGTGAGCCCCACAGACACCTGGGGACAGAACAACCCATGCTCGAGAACAGCACATGCAAAAGCCCTGGGGTGGGAATGCGCCTGGCTTGTGCAAGAAGGAGCAAGGAGCCAGCATGGCACGTGGTGGGCGGGGAGACGGGAGAGGGAGTCTTGGCCCCAAGCTCACAAAGGGGGCCCGTGGAGATGCCGGCAGCCACAGGCGCACAGGCGGCCACAGCAGCAGAGATTGCAGTTGGGTGAAAACAGGAAGAAGCCAAATGTGCATGAGGGGATGGCTCAAATGGCACCAAGCAGACAACTGCCAGAAGAAGGGACGGGGCAGAGGGCAGTCTGTGCTTGTCGACAGGGAAAGACCCATCAGACCCACAGGAGAAGCAACACACAGAAGGGAATCTACAGTACGACCCCATTCCATTTTATTTTTTTAAAAGTAACTTATATAAATGTCCATGTGCACAGAGAAAATGGGAGGTGTCTGAGTGACATCGCAAATGAAGGCCATCTCTGGCCACTGGAGTGTCTAGAGATAAGAGTAAGTAGGGAAGGAGAGAGAGAAAGGATGCGGATGGGGGTGGACCGTGTCTTTTTTTTCTTTGTGAACTGGAAGTATCAGTTGAAACTTTCTTTTTTAAAAGCATGCCGAGCAGAGAGAATTAACTCCTCTGGAGTCCTGGAGATTGTAATGTGGTCCAAAGCCAAAGACCGACTCTGCGGAATATCCCCCAGGAACAGCAGGAATAGCAGAGCCCAGCGCAGCACCGTGACACCCAGAAGAGTGTCCGAGGCTCCTGAAAGCGGAGCAGAACTGAATGTCCGGCCCAGTGACCACAGGCACAGGGAGCCACCCGTCTCAGAAAGAGGGAAAGAGGGAAAGTGTGAAACAACTAAAACAAATGAGCAGCTATGAAGAAAAACGCGAAATGTTTATTAAGAAAATGTAAGAGTGTGCATCCCCCCGCTTGCCCAGCTAACATGGCTCAAATTGGAATTTAACAATGACAAAAGCAAGGCCCCAGAGAAGGAGATGGTTTTAACCCAGGAGGCCCAGAACCCAGGACTCCGGGCTGCCTGGCCAAGTGGCTTATTCACACTGGCGTGAGTGGACGATGGCCACAAAGGGGGGAAGAGCTCAGAGCAGTTCGGAGGTGGGGGAGGCGTTATCAGGGCCACTTTCTTCATTTCTGCCCAAGAGTTGTTTCCATAATTGAAATTGAAACTGAAAATGAGAAAAGGGTTAGGAGGACTGGTCACAAGCAGGAGGGACTTGAACCCCCAGCTACCTGGCTCAAGGCCTGGACCCACACTCGTCCCCCAAGGCACTGCCAAATAGGGCCAGCCTGTGCGGTGTGCAAGACCTGCTGGCAAGACTGGGTGCCCCCCAGAGAAGAGCTGATGACGGCCAGCCCTCCCCAGCCTGGGCTTTCAGGGTGTGCTTCTTGGTTCCTCACTGCCAAGGACAGGTAATTACAGGGACTGGGTTTCGTTTTTAGCTTTAAGATATACAATTAGACGTGCAAATCTCAGCAAGGCAGGGTGAGCCCTCCACCTACCACAGCCGCTGTGGCCAGCACAGTGGCAGAATTCAGCTATTTCTGGGCTGTCCCGAAATAGAGCAGAGCACCCCCAACATGCTCGTGTCCTCTGCCGGGCAGAACTCCCCTGGAGCTCTCCTGCCCCGGGGAGGCCAGCCCAGCGACCTCCGGCCTGGTCCAGGCAGCCGCACCAGGAAGTGTGGGACACACAGGGACCTGTGTCCCAAATCCTGACCAGAGCTTCCACGATGCATCCACAAAGACTGACTGTGGGTGCCGGCTCAGGTGTGGGGCAGCCCCTAGTGGAGTGGGGGAGTCAGGAAACGACTGACAAGCGCTGCCAGTCTCCATGGAAGTAGAAGGGGCCTGACCTGGGGTCTGTGGGCTGGAGTCAGAGAAGGCTCCCCAGACGTGATGTCAGGGCTGGGATGTGCAGGCTGAGGCACATCTCAGACGCAAGTGAAGATTCAGGGAGAAGGATGTCCCAGGCAGTGGGAACAGCACAGGCAAGACCCAGAAGCTAGGAGGCAGCTCCCAGGAAGAGCCAAGAGAATACTGGGGAGCAGGATCAGGCTGACGAAGACAAGAGGCCACTCAAGTGACCGGGAAGTCTCATCTCAGTAAGTCTCAACTTCTTCTATAAAAGGGTGATCTCCCATCACATGGGGCTGTCGCTGGGACTCTGTGGTGCCATTGCTCCTTTCTCCACTGCTCAGCCGGAGGAGGGATGCAAAGAACTCTGTCAACATGGTTATGTGTGGCCACATCTTCCTAGCATGTGCCCCACCGTGTCTCACCCTCGGGGCCCCATGCAGATGGGGACCACATCTCTGTCTGCATCACCACCATCTCCCCAGAGCCGAGGACAGAGCCAGCATAAAGCAGGACTTTCTCTGTGTCCTCCTCCAGGGTCTGCTCTTGACCACGTCCCTGGCCCCGGCAGCACATCTTTAATCAATCAACACCTGCTGTTAAAAACAGCTGCTGTTCTTCGAGCTCGTTTTGCAGGACACACGTTTTATATGCATGACCAACTGATTCTACTACAGTCTTAAGAGGTATGTGCCATTATCATTCCCATTTTACGGAGAAAGAAACTGAGGTCCAGAGAGGGGCAGGACAGGTCCAAAGGCACAGAACAACAGGGCTGGATGCTGTTCCAAGGGGTCGTGACACCAAGCCCACACCTTCACCCCCTCCCTGTGCCTGCTCCCCTCAAAAGCAGGAAGGCAGATGGACACCCCGGAGGAGGGGACGCTACCCCGCCAGGCTCCCAGCAGCTGAAGGCTATTGAAGAGGCCTCAGAGCCTGTGAAGGGTGGCAGGCCGGGCCGAAACGAGCCACCGTCCTCAGCTTCTCAAACAGTGAAATTCGGAGCTCCCAGCAGGAGCTGCCCCAGAGTCTGAGCTCCGCTGTCCCGAGGCCAGCTCCCTGCCACATCCCCAGTACCTGGCCCAGGCCCGGTGAGCATCACTGCCCAATTAAGTGCAACAACAAGATCCCAGAGCCTTGGTGACCCCAGCTTCCATCACTCGGGTAACAGGGGGTCAGTGCCGCGGAAGCCACCTCCTGGCCACAGGCTGCCAGGCCCACAGGGTCCCTACTGACAAGAACCGAACGGACTCGCCCAGGCCTCTCCCTGGAGTCGGAGCAAAGGTGTACAGTCTGGCTGGCAATTGTCACAGGGGCAGAAAGTCAGGAAAAGGGAACCCTGGGTATTACTTGGGCAGCCCAGCCCCTGTGACAACACTCCAGCGTGACCCCAAGCCCACCCTCAGCACTTCACCTTCCCAGTTGCATGCGCTCACGGATACGTGTCTCACCACCACCACGTGCCCAGCACAGAGCCCCAGCCTGGCTAGGAGCAGGTGCTCAATCTCGCGAGCGGAGAGAGGGTGTGAGGCCCTGCAGGACAGGGCTTCTCAGATGCAAGTGAAGATTCCCAGCAGGCCCTGCCAGGACTACTCTGCAGGACAGGGTTTCTCTATGCAGGGGGCTGTCCTGTGCATTGCAGGATGGTTAGCAGCATCCTCTCAGTAGCACAACCCCAGGTGTGACAACCAAAAATGTCTCCAAGTCACCCCTGGTTGAGAACCAGTGTTTGAGAACCACTACTGCAGGCCTTGGAAAGACATTTTAAACAAGCACCCAGGTGATTCTGACGCAGGGAGCTGGGCACCCAGCTAAGAGTCAACATAGCCGTGAGAACTGTGAGGGACCCCAGGGACCTCCCAGCCCTAGCTATGCTCCCGGGTGCCTGAGGGGGCTGGTGCCCTGATGCCTCCCGCTCGGCCCCCGTAACAAGAGGTGACCAGAGCAAGACTCCACCACGTGGGTCCCTCAGCCCCGCCCACTCCAACAGTCCTTGGCCTGGTTCCTGGAGGAGCTGGCGCTGCAGTGATGCAACCAAGGTTCCCAGCTGATGAAACCCAGCCCAGGCTGGAGAGTCTAATAAGGAAACAATTTAAATCGACAACATCTGCCTGTGCTTCCCCGAAGAGACGAGAGTATAGCCGCCTGAGGAGGGGCCCACCCTGGGGAGCAGCCACGGCGTCCGTCCAGGGGCTGTGGGGTGAAGAGCCTACGTGGCAGTCCAGCAGCGTCTCCTGCCAGGGGTTCAGGGCTATGTGCAGGGGAAGCAGCTCACAGTTCTGGCATGGCCAGCCCCTCCTCCCACAATGAGGCAGCAAGAAGTTCCTAGAATCCAAGCCGCACTGCCCGGCACTGGAGTGCTCAGAGTAGCCGCCCATCAGCTCTAAGACGCCTTCTTTGCTTCCCTGCCAAAGGGAGCCCTACGAGGGGCTCAGGGATTGGTGGGTGGGCTGGGAGTGGAGGCTGGTGTCAGCAAGTGACCCAAACAAGCAGAGCAGACAGGCCACTGGGGCTTCGGAAACTCCAAGATGGAAAAGCTGTGGGGGGACTGGCCAGGTCACTCAGGCTTGCTGGGTAAGTGTCGGGGTTTAGGAGCAGGGATTCTGGAGTCAGACACACCTGGGTTAGAATCCTGCCACTCACCAGCCAAGTAAGCGTGAGAATGATCTTCAAAAAACCCCATAGGCAGGTGCAGACACCCTGTTTTACGGACACAGGCATGTGGCTGCCCCACTCTGCACTCTGCACCCAGAGTCAGGTTGTGCCGGCGGCTCGAGTGACTGCCCAGGCAAACACCTGTGAACGCGATTCCCAGCTGATGCCAATGGCCACTTTCTCTTGCTCTTACAGCACGGGTGAAGAGCAGGCCACTGATGGGGTCCAAAGTAAACTGCTGGCTTTGACCAAGTGCTGGTCCAATCCCTCACCCCTTGGCAAAGGTGCCCCACCACCCAGTGCAGTCCAGCCTGGCTCCTGCCAGGTACCCTGTCACGTGCCAGGTGCTTCTCAAGCATTAACCTCCTTCCTTTATGTCACAGATCAGGAAACGGATGCTCAGAGAGTCCAGGCACTTGCTGCAGGTCACACAGGAGACGAGGGGTGGTCTGCACTCCCAGACCCCCCTGCAGGAACCCACCCCCACCTCCCGACCCTACAGGATCCCTGGGAAATCTGCCAAGACAGCATAGCCATGCTCAGGGGATCGTGGCATAAGCGTGAGGCGACCCGGGACCCTGAGCTTTGTGGGCTGACCCTTCACCGCCAGTCTTGGTACCAGGGAAGAGGCAGCTTTGAGTCCAGGCTTCTGCCAAGGGAAGGATGGCAAAATTTGGTCAAAGTGTGGAGTCAGTGGGTGTGGCTCTGGGCCAAACCCATCACGACCTGCTGGTGTCAGGGACCAAGTTAGGTCAATCCGGGGTCAGGAGGAGAAGTGGGAAAATGCTTCCTAGCAAACAGGTCCTGCAGAAACTCCTAATATCAGCTCCCCACCTCCTGAACACCTGCTACACGTCAGGCCCTGAGCCAAGAGCTCTCCTGCTGGACCTCCTGAGTCCGCAGCCCAGCCTAGGAGACGGGAGCATCATCCCCATCTCGCTTGTCACAGGCAAGGAAACTGAGGCTCAGAGCAGGAAAGTAACCTGTCCATGGTCTCCTGGCCTGGAGAGGGTTGTGATATGAACCCACAGCTGCCTGACCCCAGAGCCACAAGCTGCCACGCCAGGGCTGGGCCAAGCCAGAGGCCCCAGAAATTCAAAGCAAGAAAACACATCACGCTAGGCTGTGATACATCACGCTAGGCTGTGATAGCAACTTCCCCCATCCAGGACCCATGACAAACACAGAGCTGCGGGGCTGGCTCTACTCAGGGGACTTCCCTTCCTGTACCCACCAGACTCCCAACAGGCCCACCTGTGAGACATGGGGAAGCAGAGAGACCAGCGCTCAAGGCCAGGCTCTGCCACTCTGGACACGATCTCTCTAGGCCTCAGTCACCACCCTGTCCCTGTCTCACTGGGTTGCTACAGGGCCTGGCACATACGTGGGGAACCCATGCTGAATGCAGCAGGGACCAGGCCTCCAGAAGTAACTGCAGAGAGGGACCTTGAGTTCCCCTCTGAGGCAGACGGTCCAGAAGGAAGCCAGGCAGGCAAAGCCCCTGACCCAGCCCCCTGCCCACTTCTCTGTCCCAGGCCCAAGGATCAGGACATTGCCCCAGGCCTTGAACCTGGCTGGGACGTCCAGGGAGGTGGATTGGTAGGTGGCCCACGCATGCCCAGGGCCACTCCTGGCTGACTCACACCTGGGTGGTGTCTGATTCACCCGAGGAGGAAGAGGAGAGAGGGGAGGAGGATCCCCATCTCTGGGGCCCGGCTCCTCGAATGGCTAAGATAGAGTCACGGGGATGCCTCTGTCCTCTGAACCCCTAGCTCTATCCAAGCCCATCCCGAGGGCACCCTACACGCTGTGGGCTTTCTCTCCTGGGCCCAGGTCTTAGGCTCCTGTCTCACAGGGTATGGAGCTGCTGGAGGCAAGGCCTCTGTTTCACTCACTGCTGCATCCCCTGTCCCAGCGAGAGCGCCTGGCACACAGCAGGTGCTCAATAAGCATCTGATGACTGCATGAGTGCCCTGCACACCCCTGCGCCCATAAGGGCTGCCCCTAAGCGTCTTGTACCACCTCCAGGGAAGGGGCTGCCCAGCTGGGGGCAGGGGTCATTGCCACCGCTGGATCTGCCACCCAGATGTTCCCACAGATCCACACAGCATTCCCTGTGGCTCCCTGGACTTCCGAGGTGACCAGGTGATAATGAGGAACTGCTCGGCCAGAGCCACTTTTCCTCCCAGCCCGGCACAGACTCGGACCTGTTTTTCCAGCCATCTTCAGCAGCTCCCCAAGATTCCAACCACAGGACCAAGGGCTCAGGGTCAGGAAGGACCACAAGGCCCTGACTCACTGGTCTCCACCTCCTCCCCAGACACCTGATCCTCTGCAGACTCAACGACCAACCCTGGGCCAAACCCTGCCTGTCATTCACTTACTCCACACAAACTCACTGAGCACTTACTACAAGCCAGGCCTGTCCGGAACACTGAGGATACATCCAAAGAAGCCTGGGCCTGGGTCTTCCTTGCATCTAAGATGAGCCAGCTGTAACATGCGATTCCTCCTTAGCTGACACAAAGCCCCTAGGAGCGGCTACAGCCCAGGGTCAGGCCTTCTCTGGGCACTCGGGGAGAGCGTGGTCAGTCAAAGGCTCATCCGCAAAGAGAGGGTTCAGGGCCACAGCAGGAGGGGTGGTGACACCTCCCCTGCTGTGCTCAGCCCTTCTCTGAGATGGATGTGCCTAACAGTCTCCCCAGCTCATGGGCCCCTGGCAGGAACCAGAGTTGTCTTGATCGGGGCAGTGGTCTGGTTCTAATCACAAATGTTTCCTGAATGGGTGAACCACAGGAAGACAGAAGAGAAAGAGAGAGGGAGGAACATGAACCTTTCCTCTCTGCTCCCACTCTGGGTCCCTTCCAATAACGGCCCTGGATTAATGCCAACCACTGCCAGCCTGTACAGAGCCGTGTTCCATGCCAGGGGCCAGGACAGGGATGTAATAGGCGTTAGTCCATTTCACCCAAGCATTAAGGAGAAGCTTACTATCCCATTTCACAGACGAAGAAAGTAAGGATCAAAGAGATCCAGCCGTCTGGCAGTGCAGGAGCCCTCCCTCCCTCTGAACTGCCAAGCCCACGGTCGAGCTGGCCCCGCTGGGGTTTGCAAGAGGCAGAAGGAAAACCCCTAGCCAGAGAAGACTGTTGCAGCTGCCAAGATGAGTTACTGCCTTGTAAACAAGAGCGATGCTTACCAGGTCGGATGGTTCAGGCTGCCCCACCAAAAAGACCCCAGAAAAGATCCAAAGACCTCTTCCAGGAACACAAAAAGGTGCATTTTTCTCTAGAGGACTCTGGTACGCTCAGTACTGCCCAAAGGTGCAGGGCACCTCAAGGCTTGTTTCTGGCACAGAGACATGCAGAGCTCACAGATGCTCAGAGAGAACCACCCATGAGAACAGCCCCAAGAGGCAGAATATTACAGGCCCCCAGAAACCCCTTCCAGACGTGATCCTCACCCTGACTTGTATCAGGATGTTTTTGAACTTTATATAAATGGCATCATACACTCCTGGCTCTGACTTGCTTTGTTCGATGTCATGTTTGTGAGGCTAGTCCTTGAGAGCAGCAGCCTGTTCACTCACCACCTCATAGTACGCCTCGAGTTTTGTTTTCAATCATTCTGTGATGACAAAGGTGGAAAGCCGCCCTTCTCAGCTGACAGTCACCTGCCCTTCTGCAACCTGGAGCCTCAGTTAACCACATTGCCGCCCTTGTGGTTCTAAAATACAAATATGACTTGGAGTCACACCCTGCTGTGGCCCCCACTCTATCCCCTCCCCCTACTCCTCCAAGGGCTCTTCCCTGCTCAAAACTCAATCATGCCATCCCTCCTCCCTGGGCTGCTTTTCTCCTACCACCACCCGCTAACCCTACTCCTCCCCTGGAACTGAACCCAGCATCACCTTCTCAGGGCCTGTGATCACAGCACTGATTGGATTCCTGTGCCTCCCCCACTGGAGAGGGCCATTTGGGGTTGGGGGCTGCATCCCCAGGGCCCAGGCCGGGCCCCACACACAGAAGATGCCCAGGAAATTGTCATGGAGCAACCAGGGGAGACTAGCAGGAGAGGGGTACCACAGGTGTGCCGCCCCCATGTCTGCTGAGAGTCCGGCCACGCAAAGAGGAAGTGGTGGGAGGTGAGGGCACCTTGCGTGCGAAGAGAACCCAGACTTCCACCCTCCCCAAGCACCAGGCTGTGCACCTCCTCTCTCAGCGGGTTTAGTCTGTTTTTAGCTGCCAGATGCTTGGCCCTGTGCTAAGCAGGGAGCCCTAATCTCAGGTAGCCCTTCTGCTCCCATGTGAGCACCTCCATTTGATGGAGGAGGAAGCTGAGGCTGAGAGGCCAAGGCCCTTCATGGTCACGGAACAATCGAGCAGCTGCCAAGGTCCAACTGCAGAGTGCAGCGTCAGGCCCCAGCCCACCCCCTCCTCCTCCTCCTCACCCTACTATGAGCATCCCTACTCCCCCGCAGGAGTCCACCCAACCCAAGCCATCCGTGCCCCCAGCTGCCTGTCAATCGCAGCCTCTGAGCCCGTGGCGGCGCCCAGCTGCCTGGTGTGCGGGTGAGGGCGGCTCCTGACACAGACTGATACCTCGGGCACGGAAGGTCGGGGCCTGGTCCAGCAGCTGGTGGTGGCTGCCTTGATGTCCAGTGTCAAGACTCACACACGTTCAGAGCCAGGGGAAAAAAGTTTCAGCCCCAGGGCAGCACCAACCCACCGCAGGAAGCCCCAGGACTAAGATGCAATGATGCAACAGAGGCCACAAAGGGCCCACAGTCTGAGGAAAGAGCTAGACGTGGTCAGGGATTGCAGGGCCCTGAGACAAAGGTCCACAGAGGGCATACGAGGCCAAAAGAGGCCAGGGAATGCTTCCTGGAGGAGGTGGCTCTTGGGCTGAGCAGGAGTTGAACAAGTCAAGAAGTGGGGGAAGGCAGCTTGAGGAAAAGGAAGCTGCAGGAACAAAGGCACAGAAACCAGAAGAGCAAGGAGCAGTAGAAGCTGACATGAGGCCAGGAGGGGCAGGGCCTCCACCTGCCGGGGGAGGCCCCTGGCTCTCTCACATGTGCCCCTGCCTACCAGCAACTTGCCAGCCAGTGTCCTCCACCTCTGAGGACATCTGTCTTCTGCATGCCAGAGTGGCTCCCAGAGCTGGCTGTGGAGAGGGCCCCTTCCTTGGCAGAAGCCTCCCCAGCGCAGGAGCGCTCCAGCTCTCACTGGCTCATATCAAGCACCCCCATGCAGGGCAGGTTCAAGCCAACAGGGACAAGAAAGGACGCACACCCCATTGGGGACACTGAGCTCAGATACAAGGTGTGCTCTCACCTGCTCCCACCCCTGCAGAGGGCAGAGAGGAGGAAGTACCCTGTCCTGGCAGCACCCCATCAGTCCTGGCCCACAGCTGGCACCAATGCCAGCTGCCACGGAGAAGCAACTTAGACGCACCATTCGGCCACGGTCATGACTCAGCCAGGGGACAGAAGGAGAGACCGCAGCAGATACAGTGTGTCTACCGTGTGCCAGGAGCCGAGCTAGACGTCTCACAGGCATCATCTCACCATGTCCTCCCAAGAACACCGCAAGGTGGGCACCAGCAGCCCTGATTCACAGGGAAGGTCATAGAGACTCAGGGAATTCACTTGCCCAAGGTCACACAGCCAGCAAGTGGCAGAGACAGGATGGGATCATCTCCCCCAGGCCTGGGGGCAGGGGAAGGGCAGGGCAGAAAGCAAGCAGGCTGAAAGCCCTCTATCAGCTCTGCCTCCCAACCACCAAAACAAGTTGGCTGGGCCGGGGACACGGTGGCTCACGTCTGTAATCCTAGCTCTCTGGGAGGCCGAGGCGGGCGGATTATTTGAGCTCAGGAGTTCGAAGCCAGTCTGAGCAAGAGTGAGACCCCTGTCTCTACTAAAATTAGAAAGAAATTAATTGGACAACTAAAAAAAAACATATAGAAAAAATTAGCCGGGCATGGTGGCGCATGCCTGTAGTCCCAGCTACTCGGGAGGGTGAGGCAGCAGGATCGCTTGAGCCCAGGAGTCTGAGGTTGCTGTGAGCTAGGATGACGCCATGGCACTCTAGCCCGGGCAACAGAGTGAGACTCTGTCTCAAAAAAAAAAAAAGTTGGCTGGAGGGGCTGCGGGCTGGCGGCTCCCATTCTAAGTGGGGCAGTGTCGTGGTACAGGCAGCTCCTGGCCTGCATGTGAGAGCTTCTCCAAACCCTGGTGCCAAAAGAGGCTCAGAGCGAAAACCAAGGGTTTGCCACCGCCGCCCTCTGCAGACACCGTGGCCAGGCACAGGCTGGGCAGCTTCAGGCCTTACAGAGCCACCAACAGCAGTCTGACCTTGCAGGGAGCCAGCAGGCTGAGGGGGGGGGGGAGGTTGACAGGTCACAGAGCACACCTGGAGCCCTGGGGCAAGTCCTGTGTCCCCACATTCAAAGCGCTTGCCAGGCAAGTGGATAATGAAGAGTTACACTACCCTCCCCACCCTACATTAGATCCAGGTCTCTTTCTAAGCAAATCTGGTGCCTTTCCCCTCCCTAAGTTTCCTGCGGCTCCCTTGGTGAGAAGGATAAATCTAAACGGGTTGCCTCAGGTAATGTTGTCCATCCCCAGCCACAGGCGAGTGACTACAAGGGCACGACATGGCCATCACCAGTCTTCACAAACCAAGTCCCTCAGCCCCTGAGGTCCCTTAGCAGACACAACACTGGCCATCCCAAAGCCCAAGCAGGGCCCCCACATAAGAGTCAGGACTCCTAGGTACTGAACAAGCAGGGTTCAAAGATACACGGCCTCCCAGCCACCCCCGGGCAAGCAGGGTCCACAGGCACATGGTGTGGCTGCTGCTGAGAACTCCTGGCCAGAGCACCTCCTGGGACAGAGCCTGAAGCGAGGAATAAGCCCTGGGGAACAGCCTGGCCCCTTGCAGCCAGATCACTGCAAGTCAGAGCTGCTGGCAGGCAGGGGGTGCCAGGGTGGCACCTGCCAATGGTGTGACCAGTTGGGAGCAAAAGCCAAGTCCAAAGAGCAGACACCAAGGCCAGGCACACACTGGGCAGCTTCAGGCCTCACCACGGCCATCAGAAGCACAGTCTGACCTGGCAGGGAGCCAGCAGCTGGCCTGGTGCCACAGCCTCGCTGACCGGGCTGGCCTCTGAGGCCTCCCAGCATGGCCCTGCCTGCTTCTCCTGCCGGGGCTTCTCTCCACAGGCCACCCTGCCTCCTTGTGTCCCCCACCTGCACACGGAAGGCCTTCTCCAGGTGCCCCGGGGACCAGGCTGGCCTGAGGAAACCGAAGGAGGCCACACCAGGGATCCAAGGCGTGTAGTGGGGTCGAGGAGGAGCCTCGAGCAGGCGGCCCACGTAGGAGGCAGCTACACAGGCCCTAGAGCCAAACACTGCCACACAGCACTGCTGTCAGATCCTCCAACTTAAAAGAAACGGAAAGTCTGGATTGTTACTCAATCAAAAACTACTGGAACACTCCAGGGGTCAACAAACCCTGGCTACATCTGGCCACTGTGCACCTTCTGAATGTCTATCTTCTGGCACCTACT